>JAYMFT010267874.1:0-10670 GCA_038088735.1 Panulirus argus
GCGGTTAGCGCTGGTACTATTCCCCCCCCCCCCTGTCAGAGAGAGAGAGAGAGAGAGAGAGAGAGAGAGAGAGAGTACATCTACTTACCTACCTATAAATACCTCCGGCGTGGATTTGTCATAAGTCAGAGCTAACGCGCAGCGCTAACCGCACATCTTGCTTCTTTAACAATACCGTTTCCTTCTGTCTCTACGTACATTATATAACTGTTAACCCTGAGAGAGAGAGGGAATACGTACGTAGTACATACGACAAGATTTCACCTATGTAGCAGGGTCATGTCTGTCACTACAATATAAAGAAACTGGTTATACTGCGAGCGAGAAGTCACTTCCGGCAAGGCAGCGTCATCGTCAGTGGACGGAAAGGAGTACAGCCTCGTCAGAGACCAATCGAAAGAGTTCCATCATGTCACTGCTACTGCGTGGAGTGCAGCTACAGCCTATTCGAAGCTGCAAGAAACTTTATAGAACGGGTCCTGGGGATGTATAATGGTAATAATAATAATAATAATAATAATAATAATAATAATTATATCGTCCAAGGTTAGCATTGTCTTGCCACGGGTAATATAAGAGAGACCGCCGCCGCCTCCTGACTTGACAACAAGGTAGTTTGTCTTTGGTCTCCAGGCTGCCGCCGCGGGGCACACGAGCGTGGGTTCCAGCCTAAACCTAACAAATACCGTCGATCCGTCACACACTTTTACTGCTCCCTGGTCGTGGGGAAATGGGAGCAGTGGCTCCCCTCACGGCATCCCAGATTTTACGGTACACACGCCCCAACTGCTCCTCACGACACTCCCTGATACCAGTCATTCATTCCTTCGATATTTTATTTCAGTTTTCCCGCTCGAGTTTAACAGACTTTTGCCCTTGGTACTTTCTGCCGGTCTTGCCTGTTCCTATCACCCGCTGCACATCTCTACCATTCTAAAGTCATCGTATTGGACATAAATAAGTGATTTATTGTTTGCCAGTGTAAGATTATACGCTTGTTATTGATTATTTGAACTCTAAGGGGAAAGAATTCTTCACTCTTGAACTTATTATACCATCATACAGCGATTTAAACTTCTACATGCCTTCTACGCTCATTATTTCGTCATTCATTATATTCAGTGTGTGTGTGTGTGTGTGTGTGTATGTGTGTGTGTGTGTGGACATATACAGGAATAAAGACACACACACACACACACACACATAGTTACACCGGCCTAAGCCGGATATGTTTATGTTGTACTTACTCGTGTGATGTATAATTAATCGTGCACGGTCAGCCAATTCCGCTTTAACTTTTACGTGCATAATGAATGACGCATTAAAGTCATTCCGTTTGATCAAGACCGTTTTGGTCAATGTGCCGGCAACCTTTGTCGGGTTTCCATACAGACGTAGCGTGTAAATCGCAATGCGTCAGCCAGCGGCTGTAATCTTCCGAACCGTGGTAATCAGATGTTATGAGAAAGTAACTCTTAAACATGCATAACACGTTAATTACACCTAAAAATCGAGATATTCGGCGACGAATGAAGACATCTGGCGTTAAGTTTTGCCATACATTAGCGAGGTAATGGAGAGACCGACGCGATGATTAATGCCCTCTAGCGGTCCCGCCCACCAACCACGGGTACGTGGATAGCCTAGTCGCTGTCTTTCTACCTCATTCCCCCTAACCTTGCAACTAGGAGTACGCAGTCGCGACAGTACATATATATCGTGTGTGTGATGTTTATAAAATTCATATGTGATGAAACACTCGAAAGTTAATTAACAGGTTGCGCTGCACTGCAGTCCTGTCATCAACTGGGATTTCTGTAGAGTACGTTATAGCAAGCCGAGTTATTTGCCGTAAGAACAAATGGCATAGTGTGAACAAAGTCCCTTGCGCTGTTACCACCGGAGAATTATGGTGTAGGTGACCTAGATTTCAATATACAAAATTAAATAATGAAAAATATATCAGTACAATATAGATACGCTTTAGGTATAATTTAGTTGATATGTGTTTGATGATTCACCTGAGTTGTTAAGGAAGTGGAAAATGGTGAATGATACATCCATGTCGAGTGAAATGAGAGTGATAGGCTGGGTCTTAGGCAGCGGCAGCTCCCCAGGGGTGAGTACCTACACTAAGACTGTAACCATTTGTCATTCATCGGATGTCAGACACTCTGGCCCTTACCGTCAATTTGTCCACGATTTACCAGCACCAGTAAACCTAACCTAACCACACCAAATCTAATGTATCCTAACTTAATCACCAAACCAAACCAAACCAAAACCAACATCAAACCTCACAACCAAACCTAACCTAACGAAACCAAACTTAACCTAAGCTATCAAAACCAAACAAAACCAAACCAAACTCAGTATAATCTAATCCACCCTGCAATACAGATGTCTTGCATGGGCCTGTTGGCCCATACGAGACAAACCTTTCTTCACTCCTTCCCACTTACACTCATGAAGACATCCCACCAGTCTTTGAAACTCTCTGCAGTTTTTGCACTTGCTGTTCTATTAGGCAACTTAAGTCGCTCATCAACAAACTTATTTCCAAATCAGAGTTTTCCTGTATATTTTTAAAATCTGAATTCAAGTTAAAGCTCGTTGTTACGACTTCTCTTTTAAAGTGGATACAATAAGTGTTTAATTGGTATTCTCTTTATTTATTCCTCTTACCCAATTGCATACTATAATCATATTCACCCCTTACTCTGTCTTTCTAGGAAATGCATATTCACTTTTATTAGTGGCTCATGGGAAAGATTGTTAGTGCCAGGTATCGTTTTTGTCATCCTACTCTGTATATTTCTAAAGAGTCTATATCCATCTTGTAGAACGGTGCCCGAAACTCCACTGGATAATCAGAGTGAACTCTCACTAGAGAATGATACAACTGCAGTATAACATGTACACTTTTATAGCTAACACTTCTAGAAATAAATCCAAGTAATATATTCGCTTTAACTCGGGCGCTTTTACCTAATTGCCGCGGTTTTAGGTCAGTGCTTATCAGGACTCCAAGGGCTTCTTTCAGGTGCCGATTTTTCAGTACCTGTATGAAAGGTGATATTCTGGACCCATGTTTTTTTTTTTTCTGCCAGTATTAACCACATCACTTGTGTCAGCATTAAATTTCCTATGCCATTTTTCTGCCCATATTTCTTAATTTCCAAAATTTTTCTTGTAGTGATTTAGGTCCACTTAGAATTACCGTCCTTCCTGTTTTTGTATCACCGGCAAATTTACTGATATTGCTGGTGACTCAAATGCCTAAGTCATTAACATATAAGTATGGGAGGCCTCAAGACGGATGCATATGCAACGCCACTCTTCTTCACCTGTCCCAGTTCTGATTTATATCCTGTTATGCTAATCGTCATATGTATTACCCATGAAGCAATTCAGTTCAGTAATATCTAACCTAACCTAACCAAACTAAGCCTAATCAAACCTAACCAAAGCTAAACTAACCTAACTTAACCTAATCAAACGTAGCTTAACCTAATCTAACTACACCTAACCTCAGGTACCGAACGCTCTGCCGGTTGTGGCCGAAGCCCTGAGTGTTGTGACAAGAGGCCGAAGCGTCGCGTCATCCAACCGAGGAACATGCTGGAAATACTGCGACAGAGCGAATGGTAGACCCCTAGAATACGGTAAGTGTTGTGTAGCATTACAGTGATTGTGTAACTAGATTGAATTCGCAGTACGGTTTTCGAAGCGATCGTTCGAGTCGGATGAATAGACATTTCTATTACAATAGTTGTATATAATTATAAGTAAAGCGGTTGATATTTCGGAAAGCTTTCGATAAAATCCCTTGTTCTAGATTACTAGCAAATGATAAAAGTTACTTTGGTATACTTGTACCTCGGTAAATAGAAATTTGGTTGACTGGCCATAGAGAAGAACTAGCAATTAACGGACAAGCCTCAGAATGGTTAGACGTTTCGAGCGGTGTTGCCGCAGGAATCGGTCCTGGGACTGAGTCTCTCCATGATGTATAGATATATATTGATGACATTATCATTAGACTATGCAGTAAGAACTCAAAGCTTGCAAACGATACCAAATTGTGAAGTAAAGAGCAGTGGCGAGCAACCAAGACGATTCTCGGACAGACAGTTCCTAAGACAGCCATTAAAACGACCTTTAAAACTTATTTGTTTAGCAAAGAGAAAGTTGGTACAGGTATTCAAGACTATCAAAGGAATCGACAGTGAATAGGGCAACGTTGGAGTGACTTTCTGATAAGAGTGTTTGATAGTAACGTCATAAGTACGTTTGAAAACTGAGTAACCAGATATCTCGCCTCAATTTTGCTTAAAAAAAACTTACAGGGAGTTTTTTATGTTTTGTAATCTTGGTTCAAGTCTAGAAGAGACCTGTTGATCTGTTGCTGTGTTGGTTATTTTTGTCTGTGTGTGTGTAGGTATAGATAGATGCAGTTAAGCAGTTATATATATATATATATATATATATATATATATATATATATATAAGTTTGACTGAACAGATGATATTTTTGGGGCATAATTTATTCGGGATATATCGTCAGCTGGAATTATTATTTTGCTGCCAGGGAGACTAGGTCAGAAATGCTGAAATTTTTACAGTACTGTGGAGAAACAGCTGAACTATGAAAACTGTCCAATCAGTGTTATTTAGTTCCATGTCCTGTCTCCAAAGTTTATATACGTCGTAGGTTACATTAGGTTATAATCATATATTATTTTATTCTGGAGGGGAATAATGTCTATATTTTTGGTGTTTTGCTGTAGCTGTATTTGTATATTTCTTTTTTCCATTGCAGTAGTTGTAAATGAAAGACCAATATTAGATTTAGTGCTTTGTGTGTTTATGTTTGACGTGCAGTTTGGCTTGATGACCTTTAGCTGTTGATAGACATTAAATTCAATAACGGAAGCATTTTCATCATTCGAGGACTGTCACGTATAGAATGTATATTTTCAGTGGGAAACGGTCTCGTACCTGCTGCTGGTGCTGGGACCGTGTGTAAATTTCACATTTGTATTTAATTAGGGAAATAACAAAATGATGTCCTTTACAGCGAGATGTATATTCATTTTTTTCCCCTCTGTGAAGTTTTATCCTTTGGGAAATTAGTGCTGGTGTAATTTTCACACTCTGTAAGCCCGCCCGGCCAGGTATAGCATATACCAGGCGTGATGGCAAGTCCCCGGACCTTCGCTAGGCTATATAAGGGGCGTTTTAGGAACGCTCTCGACCTGGCCAGGTTACACCAGGCTTCTCATAAAGCTTTTGGGCCTGGTCAGGTTTGACCAGGCGTGTCAAGAAGTTCCTGAACCTGGCCAGGCTGTACCGGGCTTGTCAAGAACTCTCTGGCTATGACCAGATTTTACCGAACGAGTCATAATCTTCGTGGACCTGGTCAGGTTATATCGAGTATGTCACAAGCATGTTACAGGTGGTTGAAGCGGAGACAACCTGGCCTCGACGTACCGTATTCTCGACGTACCGTATACCTGGGAAAGACGGGATTCCAGATGGGTCGAAATCATACAGTGGCCGGTTCATCTAAGCTTTCGTGGATTGGGGGTTTTGAAACCGCCATGAAAGTTGGTCGCTGGGTATTTGACTGTGTAGTTTGGGTTGGATTCTGCCTTCACCAACCCTTGAGTAAGTTGGGTGGGTTGTGTTTTTTTCTTTCTTCTTTTTCTTCCTTGTTTTCGATTTTCTTTTGACTCCCATGTACCTTATAGTTTTCAGTGTGTGATTTCTTTTCCCTGGTTATGTGATTATAGATATCTTTCTTCTACGTAAGCAAATTTGTTTGTTATTTGCAATATTAGTTCACTACTGGATTACCTTTATTTTCGGTCATTCACATCGTGAAAGCCCTTGTCCTCTGGCTAAAATATAACTCGGTGTTCTTTTTTCATATAGAATTATATTTATATTCTTTTTCATATTTTCAAACTGAATTTAAGATCAAGTTCTCAGTCGGGCCTCTACACAGCCGCCACTAACCAACCCTCTCGAATCCCAGCGGGGCAGTACTGGCAATAGTCTTCCTCCCTGGTCGGAGGCTGCCTAACACCTATTTCCTTCGAAGACGAGCAGAGCAACTCGTCCATGTCTGAGGGTGTAATTTCAGACGTCTCCACGTCCGGTGGGGGTGTTTAAAACTGGGGTTGGGAGTGCCGGTTGTTTAGTGCTTCTTGGGTCGTTTCGTTGTGTATTTGTTTTGTCTGTGCTGCGTTTGCTCCTGCTGAGGGGGAAGAGGCGAGTTGGTGGGGTGGGGGTGTCAGTGAGCATTGGTTGCAAAGGTGTAGAGCATGGGAAAGTTTTTTCTTTTTATATATATTTCTACCCAAGGTTTGGTGGTTGGTTATGAGGCAGTTATAATGAAAAAGGCCCAGTGCTACTGCAAAGATTTTTGTGCCATGCGTATTGAGATGAGGTTTTGTATATATATAAATATATATATATATATATGTGTGTGTGTGTGTGTGTCATATGTCATTAGAATTTTAGAGGTTCTGGAGAAGTGTGGACTTTGGAGCAACATGATTTCCTCTTGTGTTTAATGGAAAATCAGCATTTTCCCCTTCGACATTGATCTTTTTTATACGAAGGGAAGATCATATGATGGTGTTGTTCTGATTAATCCAGAAAAAATCATGTTGGACATGGGAAAAATGTGATGTATGAGGATTATTATTCTGATTATCTTTTTTTTCTAACATGCTCGCTGTTTCCTGCGTAGTGATTTAGTGCTATTAATAGACGAAGAACGGCCTCACTTGCTTACATCCATTCTCTAGTTGGCATACGTGATGCACCGAAACCAGAGCCCCTATCCGCAGTCAGGCTCCTCAGACCTTTCCGTGGTTTACTCTAACGCCTTCATATGCCTTGGTTCAGCCCAGCGACAGCACGTCGCCGCCCTTATACCACAACGGTCCAGTTCACTCTATCCCGTGCACGTCGCGCACCCTCTTGCATGTTCGGGACCCTTTCACTAAAAGATCATTTCACTCCATCTTTTTCATAGTTCTCTTCATTTCTGACACGTACTCCCTCATAGTTAGCCTCTTTTCACTCATCCTCTCCATATGTCCAAACCATTTCAACACACCTCATCATCTCACTCAACATTATTTTTCTTGCTACCACACCTATCTCTTGCTCTGTTATTTCTCACTTGATCAACACTCTTGACACCACATACTGTCCTCATACATTCAATTTTCAACTCATCAAACCTCTTCCGTACCATTTATTTTTTCTTTCTGTACGACACCGTTTGGACTACTATACTATCAAACATACGCACCTTTGCACTCATACGCAGAGGCCTCTCTTTCCAGACATTCCTCAGTATATCCAGGACTTTAGCCCTCTCACCCCCAAGTGATCCTCCGGGTTTACTTCAGCTTCCATGCTTTCATCCGCATTTGTGTCCGCTTCCAGGTATCTAAAACACTCTACTCCTTCCAGGTTCTCTCCATTCGAAATGACACTCCAACCAACCTCTCTGTCTCTCTCTCCCCTGCTGAACCTAATAGTCTTACTCTTCATTCACATTAACTCTTAGCTTCCTCCTCTCACGCACCTTCCCAGAATCAGACACGAACAAAAAACTTTTTGTAGTTTCTCACTCGAGTCTGCCTCCGGAGCCGTGTCATCAGCAAACAGCAACTGACTCTTCTTTTAGGCCACCAGCCGCAGCCCCAACAGACCGCAGACCCGCCTCTCTCTCTCTCTCTCTCCAAGACTCTCGCATTTAGATTACACGGCCTTAGTGACATCGCACACCCTTGTCGCAGACTCATCTTCACTTGGAACTACTCACCATCCTTTCTTCGCAACGCGCGCGCGCGCACACACACACAGACACACGCACACACACACACACACACACACACACGTAAGGAATCGTACCTATGGCAATACAGCGAAGGATGATCACCATGTTGCTTATCCAGTAACACAATGCAGGCGTCGTGGTGATATGTTTGTCTTGATGTGGTCGAGGATATGCTCTTTAATCTGCACCACAACCTCCAGCCAGATCAGAGGGAGGGAGAGAGAGAGAGAGAGAGAGAGAGAGTGGGGCCCACACACTCACGTTACTCTGGTTAAATATTTCACCAACCCGAGGTTCTGCCTCCCAGTGACATTCACCTAATTTCCGGGTCCTTACGCTGTCATGGTCTTGATCAATAGTGAGGTGAGAGTTACTCTGGGGGAGCAAGGACGAGAGAGAGAGAGAGAGAGAGAGTGTGTGTGTGTGTGTGTGTGTGTGTGTGTGTGTGTGTGTGTCAGGAGAAAAGAAAAGCTGAAATCCTCCAGATATGTTGTACAATTCGGACAAAGTGGATCAAAGGCTCCGTGTTTTCACATGACTCGGAAGAGAGAATAAGCATCAAGCATTATTATGATGACGAAGTCACTTCTCACTTCAGGCCAGGAAGCTGCCACTCTTTGAAAGCAAGCCCCAGTGTGAAAATGTTCGCAGTATATTCTCCTCTCTTCAAACATTTATTTGGTCGCGGGACGAAGGAAGGGGCCAGCGAGGAGGACGCCGGGAGGTGTCTTTTGCATCGAGTGTAAATTGAAGCCTACTGTGGGGTAGGGCTACTGAAGGGGCTCGGACGATGGCTTTAAGGTCGCTCGCTCTCAGGAGGTGTTTGTGTTTCTCGGGTGTGCTAAATATAGCGATGACCCATTGGACTGACCTGGCCGGGTTAGACCTCTGATTTTTATGGATTTGCTCAGTGTGAATGGGAAGCTGGAAATGTGTGTGTGTGTGTGTGTGTGTGTGTAAATATATATATGAAGGTGAAATCGCTCTTGAGTAGTACAAATAATCTTCCTTATCAGCGCTCTGCTATACGCAATACGCAACATGTTTCGCGGAGACAATCCGCTTCCTTAGGTGTGACCAACTCGTAGAATTTCAAGTCCCGACACCAGAACAAAGGCTTGTGTATCCTGGTACCGCCGTGCCTTTGTACCAGCCTTTGTTGGGATTTGAAAACTTTATGAGCTGTTTACGCCTGATGAGGTGGATTATATCGGCGAAACGTATTATGTATTGTGTATTGTAAAGCACTGATAAGTAAAAATGTCTGAACTCCAGCTGAAGTGCGATTTCACTTTCATTATTATTATCACAGACTTGTGTGATCGTCATATTATCAATATATATATATATATATATATATATATATATATATAGTTTACGAATACTGAGGTGAAAGCGATTTTACGTATGTGTATACAAGACAGAGCGAGGAAAATAGAGGCGTTTTTAAACTCACCAATACACGCATAAGATACCACCAGGAATGTCATCCACTCCCCCACCGAACCCGAAGGATTCTCAGAGAAAATGGAGACCCACGAAGAAAACGGGGAAGCAAGTGAATCAGACAAGAAGTTTGGAGACTAGAGACTAATGCCAGACCCTGACCTTTTAGGTATTAAAGCCAATAACAACAGTTTCGGCGCATTTGTCAAGAGCCAAGTTGAAATCAAGAGTGACAAGAGGCCAGGAAGGAATCAATACCGAGTCGGAGATCAGATCCCATGCCCTTGGATGACGATAAATAACTCGGCCACAGTTGCCGCGGATTCCGGGGCCTTGCGAGTGATTGACGTTGTGAGCGAAAGCAAGCCGACAGTCTCGGGTCGCACTGGCAATACCTATGATCTTCAAGACGTTGGCAAATTTCCCACGATTATTCAAGACGACAAATGTGGATCTAAGTTCTCGACTCGTGTAACTTAGACGTAATAACTTTCACGTACGAGTATTAATCTCATTACTAATATTCTTTCGTTTTTTTTTTTTTCCCTCCAAGTTACTCGAGGGACAAGAAAGATTTGTGTGTATAGAATTACGACGGTAAGGGAGTAATTGACTGTGATTGACTTGTAGACGAGAAAAGTATTGAGTTGGGACGACTTCTGCGTGCGTGTGTGTGTGTGTGTGTGTGTGTGTGTGTGTGTGTGCAGACATTAGGTGCGCGGTCAGGGCTGGTTGTAGATGTTGTGGTAATGAGATTGTAGTTGTCCTGGTAAGATTTATGAGCTGAAAAATATCGAACGAAACTCTAAATAAAGAGTAATGTTGAGAGGTATATGATTCATATCCCACATAATATGTCCTAATTCTAGCTAGGCGCATTCCTAGTGTCTTGATGCAAAGTGCCTCGTAAATCCACAGTCAGTATGGGATACTTTTACCGCAATGTAGATACGGTTTTCTTCTGACTTATAACACGAAACCAGAGCGGGTTTGTTGAAGTGCTTTGTAACGGCCAGCGGTTACGGACGACGGGAACATCTGCTGCAGGAAGGAGGTCTGGCGTACCACAGCTGAGGCAGCAACAGCAGCGCGCCTGCAAGTCACTCTGAGTCTTCCCAGCAGCAGCAGCAGCAGCTGTGTTAGCAGGTGCTGGTGGAAGGATTACGTTAAGGTGAGGGGGAACAGAGCTCCTGCTTCTGCACTTCCTCCTCCTCCTCCTTCCGTAGGAGTTGTGGCCAGGCTGATGGTGTTTCCTGCTGCTTTGTGCTCGTGCAGGGTTCGTTTGCTCTCTCTCTCTCTCTCTCTCTCTCTCTCTCTCTCTCTCTCTCTCTCTCTCTCTCTCTCTCTCTCTCCCCCCCCC
>JAYMFT010267885.1:0-10670 GCA_038088735.1 Panulirus argus
GGGCATCTATGTAGCGTGATGGAAGGGGCATCTATGTAGCGTGATGGAAGGGGCATCTATGTAGCGTGATGGAAGGGGCATCTATGTAGCGTGATGGAAGGGACAGCTGTGTAGCGAGATGGTAGGGTCAGCTATCTAGGGAGATGGAAGGGACAACTAAGGAGATGGAAGGAGAAACTCTATATGTTGATGAAAGTGTCATTTGAGCAGGAAGATGGAATGGACAAATACCTGGGGGGAAAGCTGTATAAGGAGGGAGATGGAAATGCATATGTCTCTCAAGTTAGCGATGTATTGTCTCGTTCTCTGTGGAACAGGAGATGCTACCGTGAGGAGAGATAAAAGGCTCTCTTCATCTGGGGAGATGAGAGATCGTTCTCTGTGCAGAGGGGAGACTGAACGTCAACATGCGAGGAGATAAGTGGAACTAATTTGGAAAGGTACAATAAGTGAATGAATGGAAGGAAGGTTACTAACTGGAGAGATAAGAGAGACGACTTTGTAGGAAGAGAAACGACCTTTTGTAGAGATATGAGAGATTACTTCACCGAAAGGTCTCTATAAGTATCATAAGCGAAGGTGTGAGAGAGATTTTTACGTCTAATCGAGAGAGAGAGAGAGAGAGAGAGAATCTTCAGGTGGCTGACAAATACGTATTATTTTTTTTTTTCAAGAAAAAAAGAGACGTTTAAGTGAGATGATGAGAGAGATTACCAGGTGTGGGGAAGAGAGAGAATAGTGTGTGAGAGTAATGCTAAGATTCACAAGGGAGAGACTACCAGGTGTGAGGCTCTGAGAGACTAGCTTGTGAGTGTATTGAGAAGACTCATAAGAGAGAGACTACGATGTGTGAGGATCAGAGAGACAATTGTATGAGTGTAATTAGAAGACTTACAGGAGAGATAGCCGGGTGTCGAGATCAGAGAGACTAGTGTGTGTGAGAGTGTAATTGAAGACTCATAAGAGACTTTGAAGTGTGGATTTCAGAGAGACTCTAGCGTCTTTACGTGAGTGAATCACATAATGATACAAAAGGGGTGTATTGTTCTTGGAGATGACGGCCAGCGCTGTACGGGGAGATAAGTGTGAGCTATTGTGATGGGGAGACGAGGAGGCTGGTACAGTGGCGGGAAGGAGAAATACGAGATGGGTGTAGAGATGAAGGTGGCTCCCTTTATATAAAGAGATAAGACGGCAGAAGGTGTGTGTGTGTGTGTGTGTCGGGAAATTGGGAGAACCGACGATTACGTGGGAAGGACAGATAACAGGAGAACTGATCATCCATGACTGGGTTATCTACTGGCGGACACTGACAGTAGCCTAAGTTCCTGACACACTGTGAGTAGAGACAGGGGAGTGAAGCAGAAATGAGGTGAAGTGAGAGGCGAGTGAGTGGAAATGGTGTTTGGTGATATGGGTGGAACTATTTGTGTGTAATGACAATTGTGCTTTGAGACGTAAACATAACTACCCTGGCAGAAGTGGGACTTCATTACAGCTAAAGATTTCAGATGGTTTCACACAGGAAACAGTAACACTGATTGGCATAACGTGTATTTCTCTAGAACTAATACAGTTTATGGATTTTGGATGCATTTACTACAACATATCATGAGAATCAAGTTTGGAGTGATTCCCCTCTTCAAAGTTCGACAGGGAGACAGGGTTGCAAGTCTGACCCAGGAAGCTGGGGTCGCCCCCTGCTGGTGTCTGCTTGCATGATTGGGGTCAAGGTTCTACCACCCTCCTCCCTACCTCAGCGCTGCAAATATTGATGCCCACTGAAAGATGCACGTGACCTCAGACACAGTTGGCGTGACTGACTGCTCCTGACGAAGAGTTTGTCGCGGCTATTTCATGCGGTCGAGTGGAAGTTTGAGTATCTCGAGTTGGGTAATGATTGAAGCCTTCGATCATTATGAAGTGGAAGGCGGGACGGAGATTGTTAATGGGTAGTGTAGATGTAAATATTGAGGAATTTCTGGGAGCTCGAAGATGAAAGATGAGCAATACGGAAAGATGGTTGAATTTAAAGAATCCATTTGGATGAGAAGTTATTATAAAAGCGAGGAACATATCACAGAAAAGGGAAGGTAAAAATATGCAATCTCGTTGCACCTCGAAAAGGGAAAAGGATAACAGATTCTGACGAAAGGCTCGTTGTAGTCATTGGGCAGTAGACAGACTAGATAGCAAATGACACGATGATATCAGCTTCCAAGAGAGGACTACAGTGATGGAAACACAGATGGAATATGTGAACAGTTTGTTCCGAGTGTTCCTACCAGACGTTTTCCACAGAAGGACGTGCATACACGTACTTGGTGTGGGTTAAGATCTGTGTTCCGGTGGACTGAATGACCACCAACTGCCATGCCATACGACACACGCACACGTATGACGAAACGTACTCGAGGAACAAAGATGTGCGAAGTAAAGAAAGATGAGCTTGAAAGACACAATTTCCCTCATCATTTTGGTAAGAAATGATGATAATGGATAAAGAGAGAAGAGGCTGAAAACACCGTCATTATTTTGGTATGAAATAATAATAATGGTAATGATATTGATAATGAGAAAAAGAAGAAGAGGAAGAAAAATAATGATAATAATGTCACTAAAGGTAAGAGTCTGGTAGACTGAATATACCAGATATGATGGTATAGACTAAGTTGTATTTTAATTAAAAGAGAAAGCTGGAAGCCTGAGACCAGAGAAATTTATTAGTCAAAATGCGAAATCGATTTTCAGCCAGTGATAGAATTAGAAGCTGAGCGAATGTCTTGAGAAATTACTGCATAAAACGAGTGAAGTTGTTTTGAGCCACACCTGAGGAACGTTTGTTGATGGGCTGCCACAGAGGCACGTAGGACTGTAAGCATTAGACTGTGGGAAGAGAGAAACAGTTTGGTGGAATGAAGATGCGAGGGAGAGATGGTTGACGCTTCGTCATCCAGAATGTAACGATGGATGGAGGGCAAAGAGCAAAGAATATTAGAGCATTAAAGAAAGGTTGAGAAAAAAGAATCTCTTGGAGTAAATGAGGAGCTACAAAGAAGAATAACACGGTATTTCGGAAGGAGAGAATAAATGTGTGTGTGTGTGTGTGTGTGTGTGTGACGAATTAAGGATGCTTTAGACAAGTGGACGGGAAATTGCCAAAGAGAGGGAGGCAGTTCATGCAAGCCGGAGAGAATGCTTTGAAGATCTGACGATGCTCGAGGGGTGTAGGCGTCGCCTCGGCGGGATCTGAAGTACAGGGGAGCCTTAAAAAGACAAGGAAGGAGAGGAAATTACATTCAGGACGAGGTGACAATAGCAACAGTGTGAGAGGAATGTGGGACAGCGAGAGATGTGGATAGTGAGTAAAATGGCGTGGAGTGGGCGCGAGGTGGTTCAGGTGGACAGAGCAAGTGCGGTTGGCGTGGTGGTAAAGGAAAAAGACAAGCCTGTGTATAAAGGTTGAAGGTTGGCTGGTCATACAAAGGGAGAAGGAAGAGAGTGCATGTGTTGCTTAAGGATGCAGAAGAAGTGTGTGTGTGTGTGTGTGTCTAAATATCCACTAAAAGGGAGGGAGCAGGGAAATTTGTTTCTCTTTGTAATTCCTAGGTTACTGCTGAACACTTGGTGCTACGAACAGTGAGCGTATGCCAGAATAAGCTCTTGTTATGGCTAAGTAGTAGGAAAGGAGAGTTAAGAGTGTTCTATAACCCGTAGGGATAATAAGAGATTTATAGACATAAATGAACAGAAGATATATAGAAATTCATACGTAGATCTTAATACTGTGTTAAACTGAGATCTTTATTTATGATAGTTGAGTCTGCACGGGCAACTGAGGCCCTAATCAAGGCTATTTGTCGACCATTCCCTAAGGGTGGATGAACAGCTGGGTTGACTTTGGACCGACTGCCCTAACCAGGATTCGAATCCATGTGCTCGACCCTGTTCAGCCCGTGAATGCGTCGCGGTCAGGAACGCTAACCGCTCCACCATTAATCTTACATAAATGAGTCAAAACCATTCGTACATCCGGCACCGGTCATTAACTTAAAAGCCAGATAACTAACAACAAGTACATGTCTTTATGGCTAACTTATTAACTGAGCTGACATGCAACACAGATCATGACTGAGCGTATACCCCCTAAGACCTCTCTTGGCTACAGACACCCTCGTGTAAATTAAAGCCATGACCTGCGGATGCTTCATTTATATTACTACGACAGAGATAAGCAGGGAGGAAATCATGGAACGGGGAAAACAAAGATGAGAATAACGGAGAGGAAGGATAGAGTGTGAATAAGAAGCCTACTCGAGCAAGGCACCACTCTTTACGGGTAAAGCCAAGGAAGGAATGTTTATACTGGCCGACCACAGAGGACAAATGGGAGGTCACGTTACATTGACCCAACGTCTCACCACTTCATTTAGGGACGAGAAAATGGATAGATAGATAGAGAGAGAACTATCAAAGGGGGGGGGGGAGGAATAGAGATAAGGGGATATGTGGCCTTTTACCTAGAGGACCATAACAAGCGTATCTCGGATGTGTAGTCACGATTATTGTTGTGAAAACGTTTACACACGCGAGGCAAAAAGTGAGAAAAGACTGGGAGGAAGGAGCGATTCCGTTTCACCAGGTGTGCAATAGAATGCGAGGGCACCACAAATGCTATATGCGGATGGTTCTGTTCTGTTTTCTGAATCAGGTGTGGCGTTGAATAGTATGTCTGGCTGGTTATGATGATGTGAAATGTAAGAAGGATGTTGGAAGCGATTGAGAGTAAGAGTGTGAACCTCTGAAAGAGACGGGCAGATGTCTGAAGGCCCTTATATCAACTTCATATCAGTCTCTGACAGGCCAGCAAACCATAAACGTTTAACATCCACAAACGTTTAGCCCTGCATGATGAAACAAAAGCATTTCCTATACAAACTTACTTCAGCATACCGGTACTCATTTCTTTGCAACAGCCCCAGATCCTTCCCCATCCAAACTGTAGGGTATTGAACTATTCACGAAACCCCAAGCAGAAGCAGAAATCTTGCCCCTGCCCCACACACTTCAGCAGCCAAACTATACTCGCAGATCCCACTCTAACACTAAACACGACATTGACGAAACGCCTTCACGCGATTAAAACTCGATATGTTCAAACAACCGCCTTTCCATGTCGGTCTTGAATTCTGCACCACCAAACACGGCACGCTTTTGAAACTACAGACCCCCAGGCATGTTCAAGTGACACTTTCTCGTCACCGCTCATCTCTAAGACACCACGAACACCGGTTCAACTTGTCACAGGACCAGTCACGCCCAGGATGTAACTTCTATTCTGAAGATATTCGACATTTATTCCTTGCTTTGTCCTTAGTAAACTTACCACACCCACACTTCTTGACCTGTGGTCTCGTCCGACTTGACGTGACCAGTTACATGTCAACCGCAGGATCTCCACTGAAGGGGATCCTAGCAACGCTAGAATTAACGAATTGATATAATCACTTTCGTTAAGTCTCCGTTCGAAAGCAGGAAGGCGCTCTCTTGCCTAAGACTTTCTGAAATACCAGTGCTGTGATAGCCATGTAGATGCATAGCGAAGGCTGTATTACTACAGAAAAACTACCAAACAGACAGACGGACAGCCACGTGGAAGGAGAAGAACCGTACGCGCAATACGTTACCAGTCGGAGAGTTTGGAAGACGGAGAGGATTAGCATAATCTTGTCATTTGTAATCTAATCTGAAATCACTTTGGAAAATAGATGTGGAATGTCAGAGGATAAAATTACTACCTCACGGGTCTCAGGAAACATTTAGCCTCTTGATATAGAAAACAGGATGTGTCTGAGGTGAAATATGTATGTTATATATATATATATATATATATATATATATATGTATATGTATATGCGCGTTTTGGTCCCACTTGATTTATGGAGATGTTTGTTAGTTGAAACTGTTTTTCTCTATCATTCTTAATCTGTTTCATATTCAGCCTTTTCACGTGTATTCGGGATAATGTGCCAATCTGTCCTGAAAAAGCCTGTCTGCAGATTTTTATTTTTAGATTTCATTTGTAGATAAGACCATTTTTTTCTTATGTTTAAAATTTTGCCTCTAATGACACAGCTCCTGCCCATCTCCCTTAGTCTCGGCCGTATTGGCAAGTCTTAAGGCATACTAGCAACCTCAGACATACTTACAGTCTTAGTCATACTATCAGGGTCAGCCTCACTGACAGTGTCATCCGTGCCAGAAGTCTAACATACTGACGACTCTTAAGCCATACTAACACTCTCGAAGGTAGGTGTTTTTCCTCGCCATTGCCTTCCGCTTTCCCTCCAGTTTCCCTTTGCCAGTGTCCCCGCTAACTTAACGCGTAATCTCAGTCAGCGTTTCATTTCCTTTCGTGGTCCGACTCCACCACAGGACATCTAGATAAATCTGTCACTCTGACTAGATAACGTTCTGTCCATGGAGACGCTATTCGTAGAGACCTATCGCGGTTTACTCAAGCCAGATGTGTGTTTTGTATGCATTGAACCTCTACTGCTACTAGATCTCCCCGTCTTAGTTGTGGACGGGTACCTCCACTACTACTTGCTCGCTCTGTCGACGGTGGGGAGCACCCCCGGGTTGAGCCTTAGGGATCTCTTGTGACCCTCTCTTCACTACCTCTCTGTTTCTCTCCACAACATCTCGTAACTGCACTCCAAGAAGAACCTCTCCCACTCCAGTAATCCCCTCTCAAGAGTCCTCATCTCTCAGCCTCCTCCGACAGTCAGTCAACAGTCGAGAAGAAAATTCGTGAACTCATCTCCAGTCGCTTGGACCCTATTAGGCTGTGGGTGACTTCGATGTCGTCTGTGAGAGAAAGAGTTGATTCACACGTACCTGGAGCGGGGTCCTTTGCAAGACTTTCCTCTTTGGTATTGTAAGATCTTTACTCGCATTGATTTAGATCACCCGTGTGAGCTAGCTGACCCCACGTGAATCTTTCCTCTCTGACCTTGCAGGATCTTGCTCAGATTGAGTCGAATCACCTGTGATCTAGCTCCACGTGAAATCACCACCTTCTCGAATCTTGCTTTGACTACATTTTGTCCTGATCTTCTTCCGGCAGTTTGCCCCCACCCTCTCCTCCTCGCCAAATGTAACCTTGCATTTTTATTTTCCTCTCACGTTCGTGAGATGGTTACCGAGTGGAAAGATGAGAACCGGCGTGGAAAATCAAATTTGTCCGGCTCATTTAGCTTTCAAATGAGTGTGGGAGTTGCTTGAAGAGAGAGAGAGAGAGAGAGTGAGAGAAGGTGTGCCTAATGCAGTGAAAATGTACCACGGGCAGAAATATGCCCTGAATGCAGCAGAATGTTGAAATCTCCAACACCCCCGAGCAGGAAAACTGCAGGTCCGAGTGTGTGTGTGTGTGTGTGGAAGTAGAAGGGGATGAGACGAAACTAGGAATAATTGATTTGAGAGAATTTATTCAGAACAGCGGATGAAACGGGAGGACATGACCCAATCATCCCCGATCTCCTGAGGGAGATTACAAAGACCTTGGGTTAACCATCGACCTGAGACACCATTGGTAAAGGGAGATAATGAACGCGAAGACTCTCTGGTACGCTGAAGGACTGGTGCTCTTCTGCTCTACGTAGAATGATTTAAGAGTCGTGTGTCTTGCAACTCTGAGCTGGGAATGAGAGTCAGTCCTGCTCTGATGGCTTTACCTCTCGAGGAAGGTTGATGCATTTAAGGTTTAAGGACAGTGCGATCACTAGAGGGAATACAAAGAATACAGCGATTAGCCTCAGTGTGTTACAGTGAGGTTAGGGTAAAAAAAGTATGTTAAGTGGGTGATTAATAGGGATGGAGAGAGATACAAGTGAAAGAGTGCTGTGAGAGCAAGGCAGCTATTGATCGCGATCATCATATATTTGAATGATTAATATATAATCATCGGTGACTATTTTTCTCTTTAAGATCCGAGACGAATCCCGGATACTATGAAATCTCTCATGTATTTGCCAAGCTGCTTAGGTATTGCTTTGATGATAGTACTGGGACTGATAGAATGATGATTTATGGGAAGGATTAACTCATGACTTAATGTTACTGGTGCTCTGTCAAAGGGCGTGAGCGGTTAGCTGTACAGTGAGATCACACACACACACACACACACACACACATATGTGTGTGTGTGTGTGTTTGTATACACATTGATCAGGCTTCACTTACCCCCTGATGAGAGGCTTCACTTACCCCCTGATGAGAGGCTTCACTTACCCCCTGATGAGAGGCTTCACATACCCTCTGATTAGGCTTCACCTACCTCTAGATGAGGCTTCACATGCCCCCTGACTAGGCTTCACATACCTCCAGATGAGGCTTCACATACCCCCAGATGAGGCTTCACATACCCCTTGATGTGAGGCTTCACAAACCCCTTATAGATCCCAGGTTGGGAACCACTGCTTTAGCAAACGTCAGGTGACTGGGTGTTCACATGTCTGGCTGACTGGTTTATTCTTCTTGAAAATCATTTAGAATGACACTATGTTGCATGATCCCAATTGCCAATTACACACTGCTAATGAGCATTTGATTCTGATACTACGAGACGAAAAATAGACAAAAAAAAAAGCGACCGAAAAGAAGATATTTAAGATTTTAAACTCGTATTCCTCCTGAAGGGCGAGTCATGGTGTATCACAGAAGACAAGATAATACGATGTGTGGAGAAATTTCTCGTTGCTTTTGCCCCGTTTTCTCCCACAAGTCTTCGAGATGTGATTACAAACAGTTAAGAGAGTTTGGCGCGAGGAGGCGTGTGGAGGTGAACGCTCGCCAGCATACAGCATTAGGAACAGGCTGGGTTCTGCTGGCCAGGGTAAGCCATGGCGCTCTCATTGACCCTCACAGTAAAGAAAAAATTTACAATGTCGAAGAGAAACGCTTGATGGAAACTCAGTCTTGACTGATGTGTCATATAGAGTATAAGATTCCGTGTTTTTTGAATGGATGTGGATATAATAGGTGAGACTTTCACGCTTGAGTTGATTATATAGAGTATTCACACAGTCTTGATTATATAGAGTATGATATGCCACTTCGGACGGTAGAGGGCGTACTCCGTTCTACACAGTAAACTCCTTTGTTGATGTGTGTGTGTGTGTGTGTGTGTGTAGTGCCCCTCGAGTCGCCAGGTTTCAGCCACTGTGGCAGGAGGGGTGAATAATTAACACTCCCTCGATCCTGGTGTTTCGTAATGTCCAGGCTCTTCATTCTGGCTGCATCGCGCCATGAATGGAATACGGTGTGTATCAAACCCATTGTAGAACAGCGAGTTATTCGGCCAAGGCTCCGAGACTTACACAGGGAATGATTGTGTTTTAATCTCGAGCTGCGATTTCACTTCAGGAAATGAATATTTGAATGACAGGGTAAATCTGCCGATGCTATTGGAGTTGACGCTTCAACGAGACCATGTTCTTCTGAGGCCATTACTTAAGAGGATTTCTTGCTTGCAAGTTAGGATCATCAGTCGGTCTTGGGGAAGAGAGGAGAGGGATATATCCATTGCTCTGTTTCCTGGGGACGTGCATTTTATGTTTCCGTGAGTAATGGGAAAGGAATTTGGTTGAATTTGGTTGTAGGCTGGTGGTGGCCAAGGAGGAAAATTGGTTTATTTCTTACTAAGGAAGAAAAAAGGGAGAGGATATTGGACTGGTTGAATCTAATGACTGCTTGTGTGTTCCCACCGCTAGCTAGACCGAGTAATACTCGGCAAGCTGTTGCGTCACATGATTATTGTGTGGCCATCGGCAACTCAAGAGTGGGCCGTTTTGATATCTGCTTCTTTCCCTACACGTCGATGCTTTGGAACTCTTTACCTTCTCATGTCTTTCCCAATAACTATGACCTGGCTCATTTCAAGAGACAGACTTTTCACTTTCTTAAAGATTCGTAAATACTTTCCCTGTCTTTTTTTTTTTTCCCTCTTTCTCATTTCCCTCTGTATTTCAATCAGGGTCCGTCCTTGATGTGGACTTTTGTCCGTGACTGGAGCCTTCAACATAAAAAAAAAAATACTCATGAGTGAGGAGGAGGATGAAAACTGGAATGAGTGAAGGCAGTGAACATCGGGTGAATACCTGCTGAAATCTTCCGTGGACTTCTATCCCAACAGGGTTGGACCCAGGCTGTCGGCTGGGTCTTTGGAAGCTGTTGCAAGCCACAACCCGCAGGGCCACATAACCTCTACTACCCGGCTGGTGTGGTAAACTTTGTAGGTACTTTGAGCTACTTTTCCAGCGCGCTCTTTTACATTTCTCCAGTGCATCCCATCCTGTTTCTGGTGGTCGATGGCAATGTGTTGAAGAGTCTTGGGTCCCGGCTGTTTAATGCGTTCTCTCTTTTTGTGCATATTGCACCTTTGGATTTCAGAGGTAGTAATTTGCAAAGGCTTCCATGCCTGATGTGTGGTCATGTGGTAATAATGGTGGTGAATGATAGTATCTTTGGAGTCATTTCAGAATCAGACCACAAGAGGTTATCTAGCCATCTATCAAAAGCAGTACAGCTTTTAATGAAGATTTAAGTATATTATAGAAACGTAATTTGCAAAAAATTTAAGCTCAATGAACTCGTACGAAATGGTTTAG
>JAYMFT010267896.1:0-24249 GCA_038088735.1 Panulirus argus
ATACATATATATATATATATATATATATATATATATATATATATATATATATATATATATATATATCATGGTTATGAAAAATCAAGATTTAATTATGCAAAGATAGATTATGGTGAAATTAGGAATCTACTAAATATAAACAGGAACAGTTTTATGTTAAAAAGATGAACAGTGGGATATGTATAAACTGAAAATGCAGTCAGTTGTAGAGAAATGTGACAGAGATAATAACATGAAATGTAAAGATGAAGATCTGAACTCAATCATTAGTATTGAACAGGCAAACAGAATCAAAACTGAAGAGAAATGCTTGTGGCACACATACAGACTTCCTTAAGATAATTAAGTAAGAGATGGCTATGTTGACCATGTGGGCCTGTGGGCCATAACTTTCAAACACTTGGCTGACCAGTGACTGAACCCAACAGTCTGGGCCCAGCCTGGACTGTGGGGGTAGAAAACCACCGAAGACTTCATTAGGTATTCACTGAATGATACTGATAAGGATATCATTGGAAAAAGCTTAGCTCCCTGAGACTAGACAAATCTTAAGGTCCAGAAGGAATCAGCATGAAAATTTTGAATAATATAGGAAGGAGATATCTCTACCCTTAATTATTACCTGTAATAAGTCAGAGTCGAGCGGAACACTGCAAACATTACCATGTGGCTTAACCCATTCACTACCACCAGCTACAAATATAAATATACCCCCTTGTGCAGAAGGATTTCAATAAATCAAAGGGATAATTGCTTCATATTTTGACTTTGGAAATTGATAGATTACTTATCCTTCAGTGAAAATAATATATAAAAAATATTCCAGTAGCTCCCCCTGACCTTCTGGATATGTTAAAGTTTGCTTGTGTATGAGGGAAATTTACCATTAGCACCATCAAACACGGACCTCTTTGGTGTACCCGTTAGGATTACCGAAATTCATGTATGCAGAGGCTGCCTGGGATCAGACCTGCATATGTTAAAATCCTGGTAATGGCAGCTGGTTAAAAGTCCACCCAACTGTTCATCCTCCCATTGGGTTGGTCAATAACATGATTATTTGGCATAGGGTAAGGATAGGTGTGTGTGTGTGTGTCTGTGTGTGTGTGAGAGAGAGAGAGTAAAGACATGGTACATATATACAAGGTTAAGAGATAGAGCACATCTTTTTTTCTACTTTCATTAGGCTAATACATTTAGGCTCTTCAGTGTTTGCATTGGCATAAATCAATTTGTCGGAATATCTGATTTTCATGAATATACATTATTAATGATATACATTCAAACAATGAAGAGATCTTCCTGGGAAAGCTATTTCAGACCACACTGTTTTCTCTGGGAAATTATATTTGCCAGATAAAATAAAGGAAGAGAATATAATTATTTCGTAATCACTGTGCACTGTTTCCATCTACTGGCAACTCTGGTAGGACCTGCGATGATAAATTATATCTTTATTTACTTTCATTCTCCAAGGTCTCAGCATGGGTGCAACACTTTTTTTTTGCATACATGTGCGTAGACAGCCACCACCAACTGATCTCCCACATCTATTTTTGTCGTCTACGTTTAGTACGTGGATCATCAACTTTAGAGCTAACACTTTCATGTTTCACTTTTCTCTGATTCTTCTTCACCTTCTTTCTAGCTCATGAGTTCAACAAAGTCTACTGAGTACAGGATATCAACAATTCTTACAGCATGTTTGTCCCGGACTTTGGATAGGCCTGCAGGGGGTTCAAGATGGTTTGGCATTGAGTGGATATCATACTCTAAGCTAAAACATCTTGATATTTACTAACCATACACTCAAAAACAACTAGCTCATTGTTTGGCATCAATTTCATGTCTTACCATTTCCTATGACTTGACACTATTTTTCTTCCCACTGATACCTCAGGGTGTTGCTACAGCTGCATTCTGCAGTCAACATAAGTTATTTTTGGTGTTGCTGACATAACTCACATTGAATGGATTATGAAATGGAACAAAATATATGAAGATAATTACAGACCAGTAAGTTTGACAGATCTTGTGTGCAGGGTTTAAGATAGCATTGTTAGAGAAAACAAAGTCATTCATACAAAAAACTCTACTCCAGTGACAAACAGTAAGATCAACAATTCTAAAAGAAGAGAGAGAGAGAGAGAGAGAGAGAGAGAGAGAGAGAGAGAGAGAGAGAGAAAGAATGAAAGAAAGAAAGAGAAGGGGGAAAACTGGAAGCAAGAACAAAAAAAGAAATATCATGATAAGGGAAGACCTTTGAGGGAATTTAGGGTACATGATGAAGTGTTTGTAGAGAATTATAGGGATAGGGGAAGGAAGTAAATTCTATATTGATATGGGTAAAATTTAAAGTGGATGGTGAGAGATGGGTGATCATTAGTGCTCATGCACCTGGTCATGAGAAGAAAGGTCTTGAGAGGAAAGTGTTTTGGGAGCAGCTGAGAGAGTGTGCAAGCAGTTTTGGTGCAAGAGACCAAGTACTGGTGATGGATGATTTAAATGCGAAGGTGAGTAATGTGGCAATTGATGGTATAACTGGTGCACATGGGGTATTCAGTGTCGTGAATGGAATTGTAGTGGAAGTAACTGGACCCCTGTCATATAAGACAGAACTGTATGATAATAGAGTTGTCAGGAGACATGTTGATCAAATGAGATTTAGAAGTGTAAAGTTGTCAGAGCAGGGAGCTCTAAAAAGGTAAGAAGTCATTCAGGAGTAGGGTAAGGATGCTATGATACACAGCAGGATAAAGGACAAATGAGATCTGGGCAAGTTGTGATTCAGGAACCTGATAATACACTTGAAGATCAAAGAGAGAGAAGCATTAGTTTTCCAGGCCAAATGGAGTCTGACATGTGCAGGAAGAGATATGGATTAAGTTCATTCTGTATGGTTAATTCAGGAAGCTCTGTGAAAATTAAAATAAGGTCTGGAAGAGACATAAAAAAACCCTGTGACACTAGATTTGTAGAATATGACAGTAACATTAAGCAGTACAAAACTGTATGTAATACAATGATAATGAAACTTCAGAATAAGTTATTTTACTGTACTTATACAAGCTGTACCTCTTTAATCCGACAACCTTGGGACCTGGCCATTGCTGAACTACAGAAAATGCTAGAAAACAGAAATTAACCCCTAAGAGAACACCCTATGTAAACATATGACCGACCCCTAATCTTGCCAGCTCATTCCACACACATATTGCTGTGTCATCAAAGGTAGAAAAAAGTTTAAAACAGGAAATAATACAACCATTAATGCTTCCAAACAAGGTTTTTATTGTTACATCACATTACATCAGAAGTACATCAGGGTCAGCAGGGTCTTCAGGGTGTGCAGGGTCATCAGGGTCTCCATGGTCAGCAGATACTTGCATATCAGGGACAGAGGAGGTGCAGGGAAGTGGATTTCTTGGGCTGGAATGAGCCTTGGCAATGTATTAACAACCTTCTTCAACCACTGCCCCAATGTAGCTTGCTTCTGGTACTTGGCTTTTCCTTAATAAATTTTCTATGAATCAAATAAAGACAAAATTTCTTGTTCTGTTATAAAGTCACTTTGCTCCAATCCTGCAATTAAATCTCTTGTCATTTGGATACATTTGTCTATAGAAATTCTTTCTTCCACTTCCTCGTTTTCCTCTGCACTTTCTTGCTGAACCATTTCCAAGATATCTTGATCAGTTGGTTAATAAACAACAGGCTCATCATTATCAATGTTCATCTATTCCTCTAGGTCTTCCTCTGTAATCTCTTCGGCTATTGCTAACAGCGCCACCCTGGTGGCAGATCCACAAACTAATGGTGGCAGTTTCAAAATGTGCTGCACCACAGGATGCCATATGAGAGAGGTACAACCTGTATATAATTTCAAGGATGTGTATTTTCTGTTTGTAGCATTAAAATTATTCTGTATTTCTGTAATATGGCAAGGTGTTAGTAAATTCCTTGTTAATGAACAAGGGATAAATGCCAGTAAACACATCTTTTTATATATAATACTAGTTTCTAATTTAAGGGGGGAAAGGATGTCATAACTTTATAAGGAATGTATGTTTTTCTTTATGGCCTAACTGGGCTCTGTTTACAAAACACAACTATAATTGACTGCTGTAGCTACCAGAAGTTTTCCAAGAGTGAAGCAATTATTTTTGGACTATCAATTGTTTGATTGGAACTACCCTGACCCATATACTACACTAAATATAACACCATCAACTGGATATAGGATAATTTGAAACGTCGCGAGCAGAAAGTGATGGTAAACATTGAATCCTCGTACTGGATGGTTGGAACTAGTAGAATCCCCAGGGATCTGTACTTAGGTCTATTTTGTGTGAGCTCTTCATTAATGATCAACTAGGGTCACTTAAAAATGTGGGATCTATACCTGTATGCAGATGATGAACTTTTCAGGAATATCCAGTGACTGATTGCATGCTCTTACCGCAGGATATTGAGTATATGAAATAGTGGTCAGAACAGTAGCTGAGCAAAATTACTAGTACCAGTGTAGAATAAAAAACTAGGTATACGCACATTAAGATCAACAGCACCTGTTATCTGTCCTTCCCCTCTACTTCTACCACCAGGTGAATATTTACTAGAAGTGATTGTTCACCGGAATAAGTTTGTGTAGAAGTAAATGATGTAATGGACCTTCGTGATGTAGCGGTCAGCATTCCTGACTGTGATGCATCCACAGGTCACCCAGGGTTGAATGCATAGGTTTGAATCACGGCTGTGGCAGTTGGTCTACTGTCAACCAAGATATTCAACCATCCTCAGGGCTTGGTCAATATAATGGGTACCTAACTTAGGGAAGGTTGTATAAATAATAATCCCTCAATTTGACGGATTAATAGGGGAAGGGGGTGTCCATTGATGCCAAAAATCCATTTAATCAAATGTAACCATTTTTTTGATACAATATACAACAGACAGTTCACACACTTTCTATTAACTCCTCTATCACTTGATCCCATTTTGAATTGTAAGGATTGCAAAATCATTTCATAAACAAAGTCACTTCTTTGTGTACAATCTGACCGCATTATGGCTTGAGACAGATGAGACCAAAACAAAGCAAGTATATGAATATTCCATGAAAATCTGGTGTAGTGGTTGGGTGAGAGAAACACGAATTGAGTGTGACACACTATACTGATTCTAACATTTCAAGTCTTGATCACAGAATGAGTACAGAAGAACAGGACTCTAGCTCTTATACATGATGTCATCAGCCTTCACCCCCTGGTTACCTGGTTTGACCTCCCAAATGGTTGCGTCCAACATTAAATCTTGCTGCCCTTGCCGTGACTGACCTCATTGTCTCTGTTAAGCTTGGTCTCGCCGCCTTTGCCACGGTGATCTGTCTCGTGGCCACTCTTGCAAGGCACACAAAGTCCTCCTGGTGATTCATGTATTCTTTAGTTGCTATGTAAGCCACCTCAATCATTTTTCTCACTTTTCTTGAACCACCCTTCCTTAGTATTTTCATCCCACTCCACTTTGGCAGGTGCCCTTTTTCCTCTGCATGCACCACCAGTGAGTTGAGGGGCACACAGAACCTCTATCTCACTTGTGGTGCATGCAGTGGAAAAAGGGCACTTGCCAAACTTGAGTGGGATGACAATACTAAGCAAGGACAGTTCAAAAAAAGTAAGAAAAATGATTGAGGCGGCTCACATAGCAACAAAAGAAAACATGAATCACTGGGAGGGCTTTGTGTGCCTTGCAAGAACGGCCATGAGACAGATCACCGCAGCAGAGGCAGAGAGTTCAAGCTTAACAGAGACGAGGTCAGTCATGGCAGGGGTGGCCAGGTGGAACATGGTAGAAGCAGCAAGGTCAAACAGTGGGCATAACCATTCGGGTGGTCACATCAGGTACCCATTGGGGTGAACCGATGACGACACATATATAAGCTGGAGTCCTGTTCTTCTGTACTCATTCTGTGATCAAGATTATTGAAACAATAGAATCTGTATAGTGTCTCCCAACCAATGTGTTTCACCCCATCACATCAACAAAGCAAGTATACCGCACACTACCAAAAACAAGTGCAATATGAAATGTGTATGGTGCAGCATTTGAGAATTTTTATTTTTTTTCAATTATCATTAATTAATGCATTATCATTTGCCTGGTCTATCAAATCCGAAATCTGTTATATCATGGTCCGTTAAAATGAGGGTTTACTGTATATACTATACAGAGTTAATGAGATGGTCTTGATCAGGGTCTCAGTTGCCCATGCCATCTCAGCTCACAAAAAAACACACACACACAATATATATATATATATATATATATATATATATATATATATATATATATATATATATAAACAATGCCTAAAACTCCTAGTTAATAAATGTAGAGACCAAAACAATTTTTTTTCAAATTAACATCTAGAGTAATTTAAATCTTGGCTGCAAGGAGTGACAGCTTGGGTTTTCATGGATCTGTTAATCATTATAAGCATTTTGTATGCTTATTCCACACATTTTCTCTGATATTCATGGCCCTCCTTACTATTCTAGTAAAATTCAAAATTATGGATATACATTTTCTATGATTATGGTCTGTATTTTATGATATCATTGCTGTCACTGTAAATAGTGATTTTCTTTTTCCACTCTTAAAACCGTCTTTCGACATTAAACAAATCTTTATTGGTAGAGTTATGAAGGACAGGGGAATATGTGGGATGAGGGAATAAATAAAAATTGAAAAATACCAATAAATATAAAGATACCCCGCCTATCTTAATGCTGTGGATGGCTTGTGGGTTCCATTAATAAAGAAATTTCACTGTTATGAAAAACTTTACTTCACTTACATCATGATTCATTTTGCAGGGAAAGTTAACAGTGAGTTCAAATGGGGGACAGATTTCGTAAACAATACACCAATCTGACTTCCCTCAATATATCTGGAAAACTCTGATTCAGTCGGATTCAAATCTCATGATGCAAGGCATCAACGGAATGCATAAATGATAAAGAAAAATAGGTACTTCTACTAGATCCTACAAGCAAGTTCTCTTGCCTTACAGCTTCATTCAGTTCGTACTAAATAAAGCTCAAAGGAATCAGAAGAAGCACAATGTGAATGTTTTATGGCATCTATTCCCACAGTTCGTTTACTATTTGCCAGAGATTTGAGGAAAAGCGTTACAAATACATTACTTATACTAGAAACTTTAAGTGTCTTTATCTTCAATAATTTTCCTCAACTTATTAGCCTTGCCCTCTTTGTGAACAGCTGCAAACTGATGAAGTCAAGTGCTACGCCCAGAATTCCAATCAACACATGGTAAGTGATCCACTGCACCAATTTCCTTCAAAACTATTGACTAGAAAAATGTGCGTCCATATTTCTTAAGCTTTACCACTATTTCTAATATTAGGGTTATTTTATGCTATTTCATCTCAATACTTTCTTCTAAATCCCTCTCTTCCATTTCCATAACAGCAGGTCTCTGGTGCCCTTAAACTACATAATTACCTGTCATTGGCATTACGAAAGTTAGAATTTGGACATTCTTAAACTTAAGCTTTATCACTGTAACAAATCTTCTTCAGTAACTCAAGTCGATAATTCCAATAACAAGGAAGTGTAAATTACGAAAGTAAATATCTGAATGTTATAATCAAAGATGCCGCCCATTGACAGAGTAACATGCTGACGTGGGGTTCTACACAACAACAGCCCTCCTTCACACGGCGTTTCACCAGTTTCATTAGAATCACTCTACTCTAATAATTCCAACTAATATGACAGTTTCACAAACACTACTCACAATTTTTTTTTTCTGCTTGCTATTGTAATCTGAGAGACCGAAGATAACATACGTCCTCAACTTACCCTCTTCCCACCAACACTAACTTAGCACTTTATTGCTATTATATTACTAATCACTATTTGACAGTTCATAAAATTTGTATGTAATTGAAATACAATAATCATTCATATGTTGCAGTTATCTTAGTTACTACACATTCTTTGCAAACTTTTGTTCATTGGTATGTACTGAACTCAATAACCTCTTTTAATGTGTGGATGCAATTTCTCACCACTTGTTATCATATCGCTTAATGACTAAATATCATAACCTAAAAGCCGCATATAAACGAGTAAGCAACCCGCAAAACATCTTTGTAAATATACTCCTTTCAGTTCTATGTATTTAGCAAAAGTTGCTATATTGTTAATCTAAGCTTACAACTACCCACAATCTGAAGACATTTAAAATGAAGGCTTTTTTGCTTTATGTCAATACAATGTGCATGCTGATATTCGTGGATATTATATGCTTATAAAATCAAGCGAAAAATATGAATATCAATTCATACATACTGAAAAATTTGGGTAAGAAATGATGTTTTCATTTCACTTTCGCCAAATTAAAAGACAGCAAACAATTCAACTGTAACGTATCCAAGTACGCATATTTTTACTCTTTTTGGAGGTATTTGTACATATGATTTACTAATGGTCTTTTCATATAAATAGCTTATAAGTTGAATTCTGCTTTACATTATTGTACAATACACCTGGAAAATGAAGTAAATAAGGATGTAATTGGGTACTAGTTAATAGAGCGCGTGGCTTGGTGACGTAGGGGCCTGGGTGTACCACGGTCCAGCTCACCCCAACGGCGAGAGACATCACGAAAATGCAGCTTTCAAGTACAACAGAGTGACCCACGGTTTTCCGGATTTTTTCGTACATTCTGCTATGGATGTGGTACCGTCAACCTCACGGTGTAATAGTGCAGTGAATAAACAATACAGTGCCCTGGAAATTGGTGAGTTAATCGCGAAATAGACGCTTGAAATTTTATATGAAAGAGAGGTGAATTTCGCGGTTTAACGAAGTATCTTTCTCTGTTGCAGAACTCTACTATTTGATTGCTAAGTATTTATCGGCTGGACCTTGCAAGAAAGCTTATGAGGTAAGTCAGTTTTCATATGAAATGAAATACCCGACCTTAAACTGGCTGGATCTGACACAATCTTCTCCCGTTTCAGGTCCTGAGAGCTGAAATAGAGGAAAATCAGGTAGGTTTCAGATGTTGTGGTATCTGTCAGCTGATGGAACACGTGGTTTTGTGTACATACTGAGATGCCGGTAGTGGGGGGCAATGGGGGTGGGGGGTTATTGCTCCCCCTCCCCCATTAACTCGTCCCCCTTACCCCAACTTCCAATTTTCACATTCTCTTTATTTTCACAGTTGCTGCCGAAAAGATATGATTGGCTGGGTAATGAACATAAGAAGACGTTTGGAGAATTGGTAAGTAGGGCAATTACATGTATTCATCCCATTTTGCTCCTCATTGTAATTCATTATAGATGTTTTTATGTTTTGAAGGATGTTTATATAGTGGGAAAAAAAGATAACATTGTATGTGAAGGCCATGAAGTTATGGGTAGGCATGGACGCGGGTCTTTGGTAAAGCATATTATCAGTGGCGTTCCTCTTTGGCCGGGCCTTGGCCCCTCTTGCCAACGTTATCATCATTTTTCATTTCTTTCGTATATTACCTTTATGATCTCATTGTATATCATTATACTCTCATTCGTACGTCTTCTATTAAAGTCTCGCATGAAAATTGGAATTGTTTCGAGCAACAATTATCATAGAAGTAATCGTCATAAAAGCAAAAATTAGTGTTTGGAATCAGTGAGTGTGGGGTGTGTGCCAGCCAACCAGGGAGGGAGTGATGAAACTGTCAGCCAGTGAGCGGCCGGCTGCCACCTGGGCCATGGTTCTCATTGGCTAGGCCCGGCCAGGAGGCGGCACCCGCCCCGCCGATCAATATTCTCCAACAACGGGACTCGCAAAACAAAGAAACACAACCAAGACAAGATAAGCATTTGGAAAGCAGTCCGGATTATTATTACTATATATATATATATATATATATATATATATATATATATATTGCTCTTGGCATTATTCATCGCATAATTCTTTGTCAAAGTAGGCCTCGAAGGGAATTGATAATTTGTCCATATATATATATATATATATATATATATATATATATATATATATATATATATATATATAAAGGGTTATTGAAAACCGATGAACGTGGTAAAACATAAAAGGGTTGTTACTGTTGGAGAGATATTACCATTTGTCCGTGAGCGTGCATTGAGAGACTTTTAATATTGATTCGTTCAGTCTTACGGGATTGAAACTTTCCTGTAAACCGGTAGGATTAGCCCAACGTTCGGACTACCAGATTTCTCGTCCATTTAATTGGTATTGTAGTTAACATGGCCTGGAGGTAAAGAACAGTTGAGACTTACGTGTATGTTGGTCTGGTCAAGTGCGATAACGATAAACTGGGTGACAATCTTTGCCTCTACTGTTGTTGCTTTGTTTAAAGGAGCTGTATTTGTTGCTCACCATCTTTAAGGAGGCTTGGTTTTACTGGTAACATGGTCAGGATATACTAGAAAATGTCAACTAAAACGCACATATATTGTGACCGGTCCTTATTTTGTTGACTTGACCACCTAAAGGCCCGCCCCAACGTATCTGAGGCCAGGCACTACCCTCCACCTAGAGAAACGTTTTCGAGGGGAGGGAGGGTTGTCTTCTGGTGATCTGGCATAATATAGCGGATGGGTCTTTATGTGTAGCATATCCTATAATGGAAGTGGGAATTTCCTATAATGAATGTTCAGACATCTGGGATGGCTCACCCTCCACCTGTGCATAAACTAGAGTGGAATCTAAAGCCTTCCGGCATCATAAATCTCAGCAACCTTCCCTTGTCGCGCTCCGCAGTGTTGCCGCTTTCTCTCTATTCTGTAGGTATTATTTTGGTTATTCTCGTCAACTGTCTGCATATGTCACCATCTCTGAGGTGTGGACCCCGGGCACGCTGCTTCCCACAGCTTGTGTGTGGAGAACGACCACTCGAGGATTGGCTGTCATGATGCCTCCTCCTTCCCCTCATCAGCCAAACTGTGGAACTCTCTTCCTTTTGGCTTTCTTTACATATAACCTTCCTTCTTGTAAGAGTCAGGTCAACAGGCATTAAGGAGACATTAATTAGTGCCATCTTTCTCCTTGACTTTTCTTTGGCCCGTTATGACCTTGATTGGGACATATTTGCTCTTGCCATGTCGTTCACACTATTTGAAATAATAATATAAGTTGGGCATTCATGTGTCTGGTTATTGTTGGGTGCTATTCCACACAGGTTAAGATTCTAAATCTTTTATTAGCAAGCTGACCTTTTATCTCTCGAACGAAAGATTCTCATTAAGGCACTACCACCGAGGTTTTTAATGTCGAAAGATATGTGTGAGGGATAACATATTACCACCCTCGTAGATGATTGATTGTTGTGTCATAAGAAAGAAATATATAAAGCTATAGCAAGCGCGTCCTCTTGCACACTTAACTGATTGATGGCTTGATTTGCATCAACGGGAGCGAGGCTTTCCCTTACTTTGTCCAGAAGAGTTTCGTATTATTGCGCCATTCCATTAACCAAGTTTGAAAGTCACTCTTCCCCCAAAACTGATTTAGATTTCGTACAGTTTTACATCTTATCAAAATGTACTCTAAACGTGTCTCATATTTTAAAACGTAATTTCATATTTTTCAAGTCAGTTTGGCTTGAGCCTACAATTACGCAGACAGTGGAACATTAAATTATAGTGTAATTTTGATGCGAGATCTTTTATCTGTATGCAATTATCACGCGTGTGCAGGATTTGGTGGTGAAGAGGGGGTGAATTATGAAATGCTCGCATAGAATACAGCATCTCGTAGAGAACGTATCGCTTTTTAGTGATCGAGATGCTAAGTTCAGTTACTAATATTAAAATTCTTAAAACTGAAAACGGCTGTTGTGCCGATGTAAGTTTTCGGTAGGAGCAGCAATCGAGGAAATTCCGTTCGATGAAACAAAAGTATATTCTAGGTAAAAATTTCGTAATCATAAACTTTGGGAAATTGGTGAATTAGATATGATTTAATAATGGCCACTTGTGCAAATTATATATTTGTACCGCGGGGGAGGGTCACATTTACGCCCGTGGGGCCCCATTTCTTGAAATTTTTTGTCTAAGAGCTATGATTGTTTATATTTTTATGTGGGACTCGGATTTTTTTTTCTTTCTTTTTTTTTACGTGGGAGACTCCAGGCCCATTTATAAGTCCACATTAAGGCCCCCAGTTGAGTATGGAGAGGTTGACGAAATTGAAGAGACAAGGGGAAAATACTTACGAATTTTCGAGGAAGGGAAAAACCTGCCCTTTGAAAAGTGCTTGGTCATAGTTATTGTTAAAGACATGAGAAGGTAGAGAGTTCCAAAGCTTCGAGGTGTACGGTAAAAAACAGTTGTCAAAGCGGCCCACCTTTGAGTCGCCAATGGGTATATAGTTAAAATATGACGCAGCAGCTTGCCGAGTATATCGTGGTCTAGCTAGTGGTTGGAGCATACAAATGGCTAGCTCTCGGGAGCAAAAACCAAAGTAATGCCTATAAAAGAGGGCAAATAAGCCAACATTGTATTTTCGGGCAAGTGGGCTAAGTTCTGAAGTTAACCTGGGAGAGTTGACAAGTCAGACCGCTTTTGACTGGAATATGTCAGTTAAGGATGCAGATCTAGAGCCACCTTAGATGTGAGAGCAGTACCCCAAACAAGGACATAACGTTCCCATGTATAAGGGGAGCAGTTGTTTAGAACAGAAATTTCGACATTAAACAGAGGGCTCCTAGTTTCTTAGAAGCAGACTTGGCTATTTCTGTAATGTTTTTCCAAGATGGAGTGGATGTAACATTAATACCAAGTAATGTATTTTACTGAATAACCGATAATAATAATATGCTTTTCAGTGGAGATAAGTGTAAACACCTCAGTATGGGAAAAGTGAAGTACAGAGTATTGGATAGACTAAGGGACTATCATAAACCAGTTGATTGATTATGTAGAAGACCTCGGAGTAATGTCTAACGACCTAACCTTCGGTGTAAGCAACTGTTGTCTCTTGAAGAGGATGGCGGGCTGGTTCTTGTGAACTTTCGAACAAGAGAGAAACACCAATGTTGATATTATGCAGATTGCTAATTCTTTTACAAACTGAATATTATTGCATCCTTATAGAGTGAATATTGTTGCATCCTAACTTAATATTATTGCATCTTAGCATGAGCCTACAAGGCAAGAGAAATAAAGAATTAGAAAATATTCACAGATCTTTCATACACCATATTATTGTGATAAGGACCTAAATTACTGAGAACAGCTGAAACTTGTGAGGCTCTACTCCCTGGATTGCAGATAGCAGGGGTATATCATCATCTATACCTGGAAATATCCTAGGAGGTATGATTCCCAACTTACATTCGGAAATAATATCTTAGAGGGACAAAAGGCATGGAAGACTATGTGAAGTACCACCTCAAATTCAAAGATGCAGTATGCATAAAATGAGAACACAAAAAATCCATGGCCCTAGACTTTTCAACACCTTGCCATCTACCATCAGAAACAGCATGGGATACACAGTAGAGAGGTTTAAAAGTGCCCTGGACATGCACCTACAAATTGTGCTAGACTAGCCAGGCTTTGGGGGCTATGTAGGCCTGAGGGCTGCTGCTTTCAACAGTTTGGTTGACTAATGACCCAGTCCAACAGCCAGAGCCCAGCCCAGTCTGTGGTGGTGACGACTTCACCAGGGATGCACTATGTATATACTATAGAAGTACTTTCTAACATCATTTTTAGCAAGTTTCTTATTTAATTTTGTGTTTAATTTTTAGTTTTTTCAAATCTTATTTTGTAAAAATGAGCATCTTTATCATCAGTGTTTTTAAAATGTAAAGATTATGATCAAGTCACCCCTCACTCTTCTGTCTTTATAGTAGGGCAGATTTAAAGCCTCTTGCTTTTCAGTTTAATTTAGCTCTCTTAATTCTAGTACCATCCTTGTTGCTTTCCTCTGGACCTGCTCAATTGGCTGTGTGCTTCTATGGGTGCACTAACCAAACTTGAGAAGCATATTATAGTTCTCTCCTTCTGTATGATGAGAATACCATTCAGAATATATCCTTTCATTATGTTTCAACTTGAATGCTGTTCTAATACTTAATAGCAGACAGTTGCTCTTAAGTATTCTCCTAAGTTGGGACTCTGGTGACATAAAGTTGACTCCCAAGTCGTTCTCATATACACATTCCCACAGCTTATTTCCCGCTTGGTGATGATTATATTAAGGCCATCTTTTACTGTGACCCATCTGCATGGCTGTACATTTGTTGGAATTGAACTTCAATAGCCATGCTAGCTACACACCAACTTTGGGGTCTGATGCACTCCTTCATGCTTTTCACTTCCTTCATGACCTTTGCGTCTCTGCAAACATATTCAGGCAAGTGTTTTTTATAAATCAAGAAGAATGAGTAATGGTCTCAAAACAGAACCAAATGTCACTCTGTTGGTGACAATGCATTTTGAGAAGACTCCTCTGACATGCATATTCCTTTTCACTTTAATAATCTTCCATCCATTGAAGGAGTTTCCCCCCTTTCCCAGCTTGGTGCTCCAGCTTTTTGGTCAGCCTCCCATGCTGTACATATTAAATTCTTTCTGGCCATCTAGATATAAACAAGCCACATAGCCTTCCCCTTTGTCTAAGAGCTCACTTATAGAAATTTAAGACATTTGTTACTTATGACCTTTCCCAAATACTCTATTGTCTCTCTCTTAGGTAATTTCTCCTTTGTAGAAGGTCATTCATTTACTTTATGATTGCCTTCTTTGAACTTTACAAACCATTGAGATTGGTCTGTAGTTAAGTGCCTGTATCCAGTCTCCATCATATAGAAAAGAATCACATTTGCCCTTCTCCACTCCCTTGCCACTATGCCTATCTCTCGCAACATCACGAACAGTATTACAAGATGTTTGTGTTATATATTTTAACACATCTTTAGTATATATGAAGAAATTTCATCTGGACCATGAGTTTGGTGTGGGTCAAGACCTTTTATTATTTTGTTAATATGTTTGTCATGGGGTTAGGGGGAGATGATATTCTCTGCATATTGTACAAAACAACAAAGAGGTGTGGGAGCAGTGGGCAGGAAACCCTCCTCTTGTATTTCATTTGCTAGAAGTTAGAACAGAAGAAGGATCCCAGCAAGGAGTGCTCATTTTCATTGAAGGCTCAGGCTTGAGTATCTTAATGTTTGTGGATGTAGCCAAGATGAGAAGAAAGGAGAGATGTGTAGTATGTTTGGGGAAAGGAACCTGGATGTTATATCTTTGATTGAGTAAAAGCTTGGGGGTTAGGTGGTCTATCTCTGAGTGATAAAGCTTATGGGTAAGGGGAAGAATTTCTTGGGAATGTCTTAGGGGAAAAGTCAGGGTTTGGTGTGAGGGCAAGAGCTAAAAATGGGGTGGTACTACTGCTTTATCAGTTGTGGGAATGTTTTAAAGAGTGTAAGGAAGTGAGCTTCAGACTGATGTGGATACAGAAAAAGGTGTTATTTGAGTGATGGGTTTTCATTAGTACTTATGCACTTGGCTATGAGAAGGAAGTTAATAGTTTGGGAGCAGGTGAGTGTTGTGATAGAGTTGATGCAGGAGACTAGGTAATAGTTAAGGGTGATTTAGATGCAAAAGTGAATAATGTGGCTGTTGAGGATGCAACTAGGGGTCATGGGTAATTCAGTATGGCAAATGGAAATGATGAGCAACTTGTGGAGGTGTGTGCTGAAAAAGGACTTTTGAAACCTGGTTTAAAAAGAGACACATACATAAGCATTCATGCCTGGTTAGGAGATATAGTCATTGGGCATTATTTAATTATATACTAATTAATGCATGTGCAAAGTAAGACTGTTGGATGTGAATCTGCTGAGAGAGGCAACTGGTGGGATGTCTGATCATTACCGGTTGGAGATGAGGGTGATTTGTAAAGGTTTTTGAAAATGAGTAAATGATATGGGTGAGAATAGGGTGATGGGAGTGAGTTTTTTAGGGAAAGAGATTTATGTGAAGAAATAACAAGAGATATTGAGTTTAGAATGGCAAAAGGTGACAGAAATAAAGCTAGGGAAATGGGTGAGGAATGGGTGATATTTAGGAAAGTAGTGTTGGAATGTGTGAGAAAAGTGTGACATGTGGAAGGTAGGATGTGGGTAGGTGCAAAAGGGTGATGAGTGGAGGGATGACAAAATGAAGTTGATGATGAAACAGAAAGGGGAGGTGTATGGACAATCCAGAAATGGAGTGTGATTAGGGAGATGTGCAAGAGGATGCAGCAGGAGGTCAAGAGGAAGATGCAGGGACTGAAAAGGAGGGCACTTGAGAGTTATGGTGAGTGAGAATCAGCAAGCTTTAGGGAGAATTAAGATGTTTTGGAAGGAAGTTGGTAGTGTGAGAAAAACAAGAAAACAAATAGGATAATCAGTGAATGGAGGATAATCAGTGAATGGGGCAAATTGGCAAGTGGTAACAGGCAGTGATGAGGTGAGGAGATGGAATGAATGCTTTGAAGGATTGTTGAATGTGTGTGATGATAGGGTGGCAGATGTTGGGTACTAGGGTTAGGGATGTGTGCAGAGTGAGAGATTTATGACATGTGGTTTGATGAAGAGAGAAGAGGTGGTGAGAGCCTTTTGTAAGATGAAATGGGGTAAGGTGGCAGGAATGTATGGTATTGCAGATGAATTTCTTGAGAAAAAGGCTGACTGTGTTGTTTATTGGTTATGTATGGATCATGGTAAGGTACCTGAGGATTGGTATAGTGCTATAGCAAAAAAGGCAAGGTGGACAAAGATAAGTGTTTGAATAAGAGAAGTATAAGTTTGTTGATTGTGCCTGGTAAGTTGTATGAAAGAGTGGTGATTGACAGAGTGCGCATAGCATCATATTTGGGAGGAAGTGTTGTTTCAGGAGTGATAGAAGATGTTTGCTTTGAAGAATGTTTGTGAGAAATACTTAAAGAAACAGAAGGATTTGTATGTGGCATTTATGGATCTAGAGAAAGCATATGATTGGGTTGATAGACATGGTTTATGGAAGGTAGTATGAATATATGGTGTTGGAAGAAAGTTATTAAAAGCAATGAGGAGTCTTTTTCAAGGTATTTGTGAGAGTACTTAGAGAGGAGGGTGAGTGGTTCTAGGTGAAGGTGGGTCTGTTGGAGAGGATGCTTGATATAACATTGGCTGATTTGCCTTTGGTTGGAAAGGTGAGGAAGGTAAATGCAGAGGCCTTAGAGAGAGGGGTGAGTATGCTCTTTGTTATGAAAAAAGGTGGGGCTAGGAAATGAGTCAGTTGTTGTTTGCTGGTGACATAGCACTGGTGGCAGATTCGAGTGAGAAATGTGAGAAGTTGGTGCGAGTTTGGGAGAGTGTGTAAAGGGAGAAAGTTGAGGGTGAATATGAATAAAAAGTAAGGTTATTAAGTTTAGGAGTTGAATAAAAGCAAAGTTATTAGGCTTAACAGTCCAGAGAGACAGGTCAGCTGGGTTATGTGTTTGAATGGAGAAAACTTGGAGGAACTAAATTGTTTTAGATATCTGGGAGTGCATATGGCAGCAATTTAGAACTATGGTGGCAGAGGTAATCATTGGGAGGTTGAGGGGATGAAGGTTCTCATTGTAACAAAGAATTTGTGGAAAGAGCGGTCAGTATCTGGGAGGGCAAAAATGGGTATTTCTGAAGAGACAGTAGTCCCTGTGATGTTGTATGGATATGAGGCCTGGGCTATTGGTGAGAATGTACAGAAAAGGGTGAATGTGTTGGGAATTGAATGTATGATGACATCATGTAATGTGAGGAGGGTTGGGTGATTGAAGTAATGATAGGGTAATATGAATAGTATTGTTGAAAGAGCTGAAGAGGGCATGCTGAAATGCTTTGGACAAAGAGGATAACTTACGTCATAGGTGGAGGGAACAAGAATGGGAGTCCAAATGGAAATGGAAGGGTGGAGAGAAACAAATTTCAAGTGGTTAGGGCTTAAACATTCATGTGGGTGAAAGGCGTTCATGGGAAAGAGTGAATTTGTGTGATGTCATTTACAGATGCAAAGTGCTGTTGGTGGACTGAATTAGGGCATATGTAGCAGCTGGGGGAAACCATGGAAAGGTCTGTGGGGCCTATGTGTGGATAGGGGGCTACAGTTTTGTTGCGTTACTCATGACAACTAAAGGAAATAGTGAGAAAGTATGAAAGAAGCCTTTTCTAGATATGTCAGTGATTTTCAAAGCCACCTTTTCAATCCACCTCACTTGTGATGGGACTGAAGTGTCTTTCACTGTGAAAATATTTTTGAATCTTTATTTAGTTTCTCATGTATCCTTGCATCATTGTTTTATTCTTCCCTTTGAATCCTAGCGACCAGGGAGGTATATTATTAGTATTACCCGCCTGGGTATCAGGAGGGTTAGTGATGGCTGCAGAATGAGTCAGCACTTCCGTGGTTGTCAAGTTGCATTCTTCTGACCCAGGTAGCACACTGTCAACAAACATACAATCTCTCCTTGTCATGCATTACACTTGACAGCACGTAACTCACACAGTTCATTCTTCATAACTCTAGATATTCTTGTGGTGAGTGCTTTGCACTAGCCCTGCCTTTTGGCAAAATGTTAGGAGCAGTAGATAAAAGTAGTAGGTTGGAACATTTAGGCAAGAGCATTAACTATAAATAATCGATAAAAGTGGTAGATTCAGTACCCTCAGAAAGTCTAAGGAATATGGGGCCTTTTGTGAGTGGTTGGGTGTCCTTAGGATTTCCTTGTTTATCAGCCTACCGAATGCTCTTATCTCACTTGATTAGTACTTAGCAACTCTCCCTAGTGATCCTATCACCACAGACTGAGGAGCCCATCAGTATCTCATGGGACAGGCTATAGAGAGGGGAAGCATGCTATGAGGTACTGGATTAAAAGAAAGGACCCTTTTTTGTTTCATTCACTATTTGTCCCACTGCCACCCACCCACACCTTAGAATGGGGCACAAGAACCTCACCCAGCAAGAAAAGGCTCAAATTCTTGCCCTGGGGGAGGCAAAAATGTCAGTGAAGGAGATTTGTCAGCGTACAGGGATGAGCAAGTCAGCCATATACAGCCTTGTTGCAAAAGCCAAGAATATCCCACAAGGTGAAGTTCCACCTCGTAAGTTTGTACCAGGGCATCCCAGAAAGACTTCAGCAACTACTGACAAGCTTATCAAGAGACAAGTATTGATGAATCCATGCATCACCAGCAGGATAATTGAAACAAGCCTATCCCACCCTCCTCAAAAGAGTAGCAGAAAGCACCATTTACGAGCATTGCTAGAAATACCTGAACCTGCCTCTTCGCTCCTCGACCATAAAACCCCTACTGACTCGCAAGATGCGTGATGCTTGTCTCAATTTTGCAAGGAACTACAATCATTTCACTGTTGAGGACTGGAGAAGGGTCTTATTGAGCGATGAGTTGACTTTCCAGTGCAGGGCAGTGAGGCATGGCAAATTGAGACATCCCTCACACATGAATCCCCAAGACCCTAGTTATGTGCAAATGACTGTCAAACACTTAGACTCAGTCATGATTTAGGGTTGCTTCAGTGGAGAGTTTGGGCATAGGGTATTTCGTGTGCTTCCAAAGAACATTACAACGAATGGAGATCACTACATTGAAGTTCTTCATGACCACATGATGAATTTTCATGAGTTCCATGGCTGCAACTTCTTTATGCAAGACAGTGCACCATGTCACAAGGCAAAGAAGGTCATGAAATGGTTGTCAGAGAAGTGGGTGAATGTCCTTCTGTGGCCTGGGAATTCTCCAGACATGAATTCCATTGAGGAGCTGTGGCCTCGCATAAAGCTTAAACTTCAAGAAAGGAACACCTCTTCAATTGTTCGTCTTCTTTAAGCCATTAGAGACATATGGTTGAATGGTTTGACCTTGATTACTGCTGAAACCTTACTAACTCCATGCTGTGAAGCATACAAGCTGTTTTGAAGGCATGTGATGGCCACAAAATACTAAAATAAAGAAAATGAAAGTTTTTCTTTTGTTTTTTATCCATTCCTCAGACTTTCTGTGGGTACTGTAGGAGCATAGGTAGGAGCATCTGCAAACATTTCTCTATAGTTGCCTTCTGCCAGTGGCCTGTTAAGGATAAGGCACTAAAGGCTAAGAAGTGGCACTGGAAGTCTCTTGTCATGGAGACTCTATTGCCTTGGCCACCCCCTTAAGGGAGTTCCAATTGGAACAGGCATCAGAGATATAGATTGACAGAATTTCATCATATGATTAACTGCTCTTTAACTGACAATTTATACCCTATGCATATATAGGGAAAATTTTGGATTTTCTCCTTCCTTGTCCATAACATTCTTTTAGAATGTCTTTGGTCCACTTCTCTTTTCAGTTATACTTATTCTTTGCTCTGTTTTATGTGGGAAGAGCTGGATGGCTGACGTATCACTTATATCTTTGCCACTGCACATCTCAATGCGCCTTTGCTGCGTGACATCTTTTATTGAGCCATTCTTCCATCTTTCTTCCCACCATATTTGAGGATAGTGGTACCAATGTTTTTATTGCCACATTATAGTTATCACAAAATTTCTCACCACAATACCCTGGTTCTTGGTTATTGAACTCCATTTCCAAGTGTATGTTACCAAAGAAACAAGGCTAGGAACTTTAATTTGATCATAAACTCATTAGTTTTGATGTGAATTCCCTTTTCACGAAAGTTCCCGTTGATGAAACCATCACATACTTAAGAAGGAAATTACCTGATCTCAGTCTTGCCTTGCCCCTCCCCATAGAAGCTTTCATTGACTTAGTAGAGCTTTGCATTTCCAAGAATGTTTTCCAAAATGATGAAGGTAATTTGTATAGACAGAAATTTGGTCTTACCATAGAAAATCCCCTTAGTCCTATTCTCGGTAACTTATTCATGGAATACTTTGAGCCTGAAATTCTAACTTCAATCAGTAATCATCCAAAAATCTGCTTTAGTTATGTTGATGATGTGTGGTCCTTATGGCCATCTTCCCAAGATGGTGATGTTTTCTTTAATGAATTAAATAACTTCCACCCCACTGTCAAATTCAAGATTGAATGGGAGAAAGAAGGCAAACTGCCATATATATATGATAGTCTAAATTGACCGTCTTCTACTATTACCCAAAAATGCTGATGGATTAGAAAAAATGGTAAGAAGCTGGAATTCAGGGATTATATTACCGAAAATGCAGCTGATATTGTTGAGTCCTGGAACAGAAGCTGACTAGATAAAATCTTAACCGTTCTGCTCAGGGGGTTACATCATAGTAAAGGGAAAGATATGGTTATTTTTTTATTAAGAAGGTCACTTCTTCCCTTCCATTGTTATATCTTTCCCTTTACTTTCATGTAACCCCATGAGCAGAATGGATGAGATTTTATCTCTTTAACTTCTGTTCCAGGACTCAAGAATATCGGGTGCATTTTCTGTAATACACTCCCTGAATTTCAGCTTTTTACCATTTTTTTCTAATCCAACAGCATTTTTCAACATTGTTTTTTGCTTTGACATTTCCATCACCTATCATGTAATGGCACAATATGTTGACAGCATTTGCAGTACATAAAAATTCAATTACTTTAAGATTTTTTGAAAATACAAGCTTGAATGGAAATGCCCCAGCTTTGATTAATAATTTTCACCTTGAAATATGCATCAGTTTATGTTTTGATTTGAGATTTATTGAAAATTATACAGTTATTGATAAAGATTACATTAAGAACATTAATTCGTAGAAAATCTTTTAATTTTTACTTTTCTCATATTGTATACATTTTGATTGATAATTAGTATGTGATACAATTCCTATCAAATACCTATCAGGACTTCCTTGTCACCAAATTATTTTTCGGTTAGGATGCCTTATGATTTGTAACATCTTGAATTTGTATGTTTTAAATAGAATGTTCTTTTAAAATCCACAAGTTGACTGCACATGTAATGTACTGTAAAGTCTGCCAGTTATCTGCATTTATGAGGGGTTAGGCCTTAAGAAGAAGAAACTTGATAGACAACTTGTTCCATAATATTACAAAGCAACTGAGAGCAGCTTGACCCCCTTACTTCTGTTATGATACCACAATAACATAGTGTAGTGCAGTTGCAAGTAAATCTTGATTTCTAAAGTTTTTTATTGATTTTTTGTGTATTTTTTTTATAGCACCTGGAAATTGGGATGTATACAGTAATGTCACTTTTTTTGTGAAACTTTCCCTAAATTATCTATCGGAATTTCGTTCTGGGTTTTCCATGATAAATGTAGTATAAGCCTTTCCTTTCAACTGTGCAGGTATTGAAACCTATTTTCCAAGCAAAATTTTAACATAAGTATTTTCTTATTCAGTTTTTTCATATCTACTTGTTAGGCCTCACATCCATTCTCTAGCTGTTGTGTGTAATGCACCCAAACCGCAGTCCCTTATCCATAACCAGGCCTTGCAGACCTTTCCATGGTTCCCCCTGGCTGCTTCATATGCTCAGGTTCTGTCCATGGATGGCACATCACCCTCTGTATACCATAATGCTTCACTTCACTTTGTCCTATACACATATCTCACTATCTCTCACCCACATCAATCTGGAATTTACTTCCTTACACTCTATCACACACTCCCAGGAGTAGTGCTACTCTTTCCTTATCTCTGGTCCTCTCACCAATCCCTGACTTCACCCCCAAGGCGTTTCCAAACCTTTCTTCCCCTTTACCTTTGAGCTTTGTTTCACTCAGCCAGAACATCCAGGTTTCTTTCCTTGAACATACTACCAGTCTCCTTTCTTCTCATCTTGGTTACATCCACACATTCAGACACACCAGTCTGAGCCTTCGAGGAGGATGAACACTCCCCACTTGACTCCTTCTGTTTGCCCTTTAAGAAATTGTAATACAAGAAGGGGAGGGTCTCCAGCTCCTCAGAAATGGAAGTACAAGAAGGGGAGGGTTTCCAGCCCCTGCTCCCCCCCCCCCTTTTAGTCATGTTTATTCACATTTATTCCTATCTTTTTCCTTTCACACACTACCAGATTCAGATATCAAGTTCTGCAGTATCTCACTGGAATGTGCAACCAGTGCCATGTCATGAATAAACATCTGAGTCGCATTTATAGCTGCCTCCCACCCTCAAGACCCATGCATTTATGGCCCTAACTATGAATTATACAGCCATGGTGAAATCACACACTCCTCCCACATACTCAACTTTACACAGAACCACTCACCCTCCTCTCTGCCTACTAGCACAAATGCCTTACTTTCTTGATAAAAACATGTAACTGCTTCTTGTAGCTTTCTTCCATAACCAAACCTATTGTATGCTTTCTCAAGATCCATAAATACCACATAAAAGCATTGTGCTTCTCTAGGTTTTTTTCTCACCCAAATTCTTCAAAGCAAACTCCTGAACCACACATCCTCTGCCACTCCTGAAACCACATTGTTCCTGCCCAGTCTGATGCTCTGTGCATGGCACCACCCTCAATCACCACTCTTTTAGACAGCTGTGTTGGTACACACTCAACAAACTTCAGCCTCTGTAATTCAAGTGCTCACTTTTGCCCACCTTGCCTTAATAGATTGGTATTACACATGCATTCCACCAGTCCTTAGTTATCGCACTATGATCCATACATACACTGAAAATCGTGGCTAACTAATTAATAACACATTCACCCCCTTATGAAATTCGGCTGCAATATTGTCTGCTCCAGCCACCTTGCCACATTTCATCTTATGTAAGGCTTTCACAACACCCCCCCCCCCTTCTCTGTTTTCACCAAACTACTTGCCTTGATTATCAGTGACCCATACATCCTACATCTGCCACCGTATCATCAAACATTCAACAGTTCTATGAAGTACTTACTCCACATCCTCTTCACCTTATCACTGCCATAGCAGCATCCACATTTGCCCCCTTCACTGATGTTCCCATTTGCTTTGTTGTTTTTCTCACACTAGTAACCTCCTTCTAAAGCATACTCATTTTCTCTCCAAAGTCTGCCAATACTCGTTAACCCTAACTCTGACTTGTCCTCTTTTTCAGCCCATGCACCTTCTTGTTGACCTTATACCACTTTCTCTCAGATATCTAATCACATGCACTGCTTCTTTTGAGTACCACTCATATACATTTCTTTTCACTTTAACTTTTTTTTTTTTTTTTTTTTTTTTTT
>JAYMFT010267897.1:0-10670 GCA_038088735.1 Panulirus argus
AGAGAGAGAGAGAGAGAGAGAGAGAGAGAGAGAGAGAGAGAAAGAGAGAGAAAGAGAGAGAGAGAGAGAGAGAGAATCATGTGGTAATGGAGGGAATTTACTTCGTAGTATTTCCCAACGTAATTCTTTCTATCTTTGATAGCAAGTACTATTTGAAACGAGCTCTTATGGGCCGCCTGCGCGGTTGTTGCGGTTGGCGTTTCTGTGACCGTCCGGGGGTCGAGCGCATAAGGTTCGAATCCTGGGTGCGGCAGTCGGCCCACAGTCAACCCGGCTGTTCATCCTTCCCAAAGGGGCCTGGTCGATAATTTGGGTACCTGGCTCAGGCAAAGATATATGAATATATTTATAACGTCATGGTATATAACCCCCTCAACCCAGTACACCTTCTCTGGGCGTTAAAGATAATTCAAAGACTATCTACGCTCTCGGGATAATTCAAAGACCATCCACGCTCTCAGGATAATTCAAAGACCATCCACGCTCTCAGGATAATTCAAAGACCACCTACGCTCTCAGGATAATTCAAAGACCATCCACGCTCTCACTGAATATGTAGATTGGCCCTTAACACCTGATCATGGATGGTTAGTTGGGTTATGATCTAGTCAATCAACTGCCGGGGGTTCATTAAGGCCTCCGACTTCCAAGTTACAGTCCACCAACCGAAACGTAACACTGTCATCAGGTGATGAGGATATCATTTGTAATGCCACACCGACTCTTACGGTATTTCTGGCTCTTGGACTGAAGGAGGCTGGAGATGCATGTACGCAACGTACGTTAAGTAAGAATGTCTTACAGTGTCCTTTCAGCCAATCTGTCTGAACGGTTGCTCAAAAACGATGTAAAGCTAAGATTACCAGCCTTAGTATACAGTTATGAATGTGAGTCTCACATATGTGTGAACAAAAATTCATGTAATCACATATGCATGGGATTAGGAACGTGAGACTCACATATATGTAGGAAAAAAAGTTAATGTAATCCACCACTGGGAACACTGTTAAGCGTGTATGTGCCAGCCAATGCCGGCGGCAGGTTCAGTTTACAGTCACCAAAGACGCCCGTGCTCTCTTTTGAATTACAGTCAAAGAAAACTGAGCTTTGTTACGATTCTTGATGGGATAACTCGGCATGGGTCAACCTTCTATATGGCGAGTACATCTTACTCATTTATCTGTTGTATTTGTTAAGAAAGCTTATGGCACGGTTGATCGTAAACAAGTGACATCATAAGCACCGACAAATAAAGAAAGGAAGAGAAAAATGCAATCCCCCTAAACATAAACAAACAGACCATCAGACATATTTTTGGTCGTTTGTGCCCAGTGGAACTGCTGCCTAACCTATCACAAACTTCGACGACTACTAAACATTTTTGAATGACTATTTTGTGCTTTATGTTTTTCTAGCACTGTCGGGTTGGCTCATGAGTCCGGGCGCTGAGGAAGTGAGTGTGGAGAGGCAGTTGGTGCGGGCGGAATACGCAGAGCGATAAAGAAGACGGAGTGGGTGAGTGGGCGTGGAGGCAAGTAGGTATGGGTAACATGATCATGGAAGCTGTGGGAGCGGAGACAGTCTCTGTGGAGTCTCTCTCTGGAGGGTGTTAAGGACAGGGTTGGTGCTGGTTGTGGTGGGAGGGGAAAGGAACGTGGAGGACGTTGCTGTGAGGGGATGTCGCCACATCAAGAAGACTTTACCCTGGCAAGAGTAACCCCCACCCACACCCAACACCCACCACCCACACACACACACTGTTGCCTGGGGACCCCTCACAGGACGTGGTAACCAGTTGGGCAGCGGTTCAGGTCCCGTAAGACCTGCTCGACGATGCTGGTTGGTTGAGCAGGTCAGCGTACTCTCCACACCCTCAAATGACGCTGGCGCTAACAACGCCCTCGCGTCTCCTCGTTCTCCCAGGTGGTCTTCTTCGTCTTTTCAAAGACTGTGTGTCTGTGCGTGTGTCTGTCTGTCTGTGTACTGGGTAGGTCTCTGGAGATAGTGTATCCCAAGAACATAACGCGAAAAAAGTAGCTCAAGTCGTACTTCCTCCCTCTAGTCTTTTCGAGGGTTACCATCCTGTTGTCCCTCGAGACCTAGTTCCTCAACTACACAGGTGTCGTCCACGACCTCGTCCCCTTGTGTGTGTGTACACACAGGACGTAGGTATCATACCCTGACGGGCGGGCAGATGGTAGGTAGTCCCCTCCCCGACCCGCTACTCTGGACACCAGCAACAAAAACAGAATCTGATAAACGCCCGAGATGGACGCTTGGCAGGAGGTTAGAGCTGAGGTAAAAATTCTTCTTCTTCTTTTGTACTATTAAAAAAAAATAGTACTCAGTAGTTTCATTTCATTTCTCTGTCGTATTTCAATAAGTATCTTCTGCCTTGTTTCCATTTTTCACACGACCGTAATGAAATACGCTGATTTCCCCTGAAAATGGTGTTCCATGTCGAATCTTTTCATTATTACACACACACACGCAAATTCCCACGTAACTAAACACACCAACATTCCCACAAACGCTAATCTTCTCTCTGTTGTTCCAAATTTTTCAACACCAGCTGTTTCTCTTCTCATCTGCATGTCTTTCTCTGACTTCATCATCTGATGTACGGATGTTTCATTTCTTTCTCTTTGTCTTTTCACAGTTCTCTCTCTAACTTCTTCTTCAATGTCTTTTTTGCTCGCTTGGCGTATTGTTTATCTGTGAATCTTTTCATTTCTCTATCATTAGATCTCTTTCTTTTATTTTCTGTCAGCCTGTGTCTGTCTGTGACTGTCTGACAGCTTCTCTGCCAACCTGAAGCGGTCGATAGAAAGTGACGTGGGAACTACTCCCTCTTTTTGCGGGGGATTTCAAATACATTCTAAATATACTGTCAGGACAATGGCTTCTTTGAGTGGGGCCCCACCCATCTCTTGAACATTCTCTACAGTCATCCAACCTCTTAGTGTGTGTGTGTGTCTGTGTGTGTACATAAGCTACTTCAGAACGTCTTCAAATTTTAAACGAGATTCTCTACCAATACCTGCAACTTTTGCACAAGAACCCGGGACTGACTCACACCACACAGGCTGATCTCCACCCGCGATTCATCCCCCTTGCAGCGGTTTTGGTATCAGCTCCTGCCATCTCTCACCAGCACGCCCCTCACCTCCCGACCCGCCACGCCCGCCGGCAGGACGTCGATCGAGAGGGACTTACCAACACAGACAGGGTCTCGGGGAGGTTCCTGCGCAGGGAGAGAGATCCCTCTCTCTCAACGGGAACCCCCCCCACTCACTACACACGCTTTCACACACCACTCGCTCTCCCGACCTACCACTCTGTACTTTCCACTTCCTCGTCTCCCAAGACAATACTGAAGGACTCTCCGCTAACCTGCCTCCGTCCTATGAACTGCATCTCGGTATACTGCCTGTTGCCGAGGCTTTATAGGACGAAAACTAGAGGGAATCTCTCAGTAAAGGAAGGCCAAATGGTGGTACATACGAAGGATTATGCACACTTTTACTGTGAGGATGAATTTGAATATCTCTGGCGCCAGGACAGAAAACAATGTTGACATTCACTCATATCTTGATCGATAGTATGAGTGAGACACACGATTTACATTAAACAGTTTCTACGTGTTCCTTTATCATACAACAGGTTTCCTGTTATCATTTAAGTGGATATAGTTCAAAGGGACGTAAAGCGCATTCGTGTCTCTTAAAGTCACAGTGAAATACGACCTTGCGACAGTAGCTGAGTATTGCCGTTGGGCGTTTGCTGATGTTGATAAACAATAAACTTGTTCACGACCGGACATCAGGACTGATGTTTACAAACTACGAGTGACAGAATGCTGTGTGACCAACAGTTGTAAAACGTCCGACTCTCTTGTTCAAACAGTCCTCAAGTGACTACTCATTTATGTTTCTGTCTGCTGGCCCGTCTCTCTCTCTCTCTCTCTCTCTCACCATCTCTCCTCCCTCTCACCTCTTCCTGCCTCCCTCCCTTCCCCGAGTACACTCCAACCCTCCCCTGCAACACTTGCACCCCCAGGTGACTAAGGTGATGGTGGCAACGTATCTATACTGCTCTTGGCAACAGAGGAACGCTGCCACCACAAGTAGTACCTCGACTGGTAAGCCATCCGTCGATACCAAACCACAAGATTCGAACGCCTTCCCTGCTGCCTGCCTATGTGGTTACGAATCCAATGCTTCTAAAACGACAAAAGCCACTGATTGATGTACAGTGTAGGAAAAGATTCTGACAAGTTGTGACAATCATAATCGTCTTTCTTACAGGGTGAAAGTGTATAATTATCAAGTTAATCCATCCACGACCCACAGGCGCAATCACGAATCAAGGTCATCATCATAGATCACATCCAATAATCTATTGTTCTCCAGCGCCAAATGAATGAGCGAAGCGCTCTGCCCTTTCTCCTCCAGCCGCCTGTGCCTTTTCCGAAGTGTGTAACCTCCCCCCCCCCCATTTTCTTTTCACTGGTCTCTGCCACTCCCTTCCCCCTCCTCTCTCCCTCTCTTATGACAGATATATCTTAAGCTCCGGCTTCTTCGTGTGTACGAAAAGAAAATGGGTCTTCTTTCAGTCTTGTGTCTTGCTTTACTTGACAAGTGTAAATTAAAGATGTACTGACTCGAGTAGCCACATGGTCTGTCAGTGCTCGGGGCACCACCTCGCGAAGACCACATTCTGGCCACCGTCCTCTCTCTGACCCTATGAACCCCTTTCCATCTTCGTCGAGGCACACAAAAGCTCTCCCAAGGAAAATGGGATGCGGTGGCCATGTGGGCAATCCATCCCGGTGGAAGGAGTGTAAACGAATGTGGTAAAAAAAAAAAAAGTGAAGAAATTTACAATTCGAGAGTGTGGCGTAAATGATTGCGAAACTCATAATTGGAAAGTGCGGTAATGTGGGTTTTGGCCTCCACCTCCAACCTGTTCCTCCAACTTTGGCTACGAGTCGGGTTCTGTCTGACCAGGGCATCACCTCGGTTATCTCCCGACGACCCACACACACACACACACACACACACATAAAAAAAGATCTGACTCTGTAATTCTACTTCACGTATAACAGGGTAGTGCATCTCTCTCTCTCTCTCTCTCTCTCTCTCCTTCTCTAACTTGAGTATAAACGATAATGAGACTATGGGGAAACACGGAGAGCGTACGAGTATAATTCTCAGGGTAGGTCCCGTTCAGAAAACAGCTGCTGTATCGTGGGAGAAGGCGTTTATAAAATAAAGCACTTCCTCCATCTTCATGGAAGCGGAGTAGGTAAATGGAGCACCGAGCTTTCCATCATTATGCAGGATATATATATATATATATATATATATATATATATATATATATAATGCCGTTTACCATCAGTAAAGAGCAGGTTTTAATGGAATATGCAAGAGATCTGTTATGCTGTACCAGAGTCCTATTTTTCACAAAAACAGAAATATTAACTAACAGCAAAGACAGAAAAACAGAAACAACAGCAGTACCTCCACTCCTACATGTGTACACGCCCACAAACGTACGTACTTCCCCCCTTACACACACACTCGCACATGAATACATACATGAACACACACCTAACACACACACAAACACACACACATACAGCCACACACTTATATAACCACACCCACACATCAAACCACTCACACCTCCTCCCACACAAAACAAATTTGCACATAGTTCTTCCACAAGGGGAAAAAAAAAAACACACAAAAAACAGGCAATTCAATCATGAAAAAAAACGAGACTAATATGATAAGCCAAGAAAAAAACATGTGCTGCTGTCACTTTTTTTTTTCTTTTTATAAACATCTCCGACAAAAACTCTGCGGGTTCAAAAATCGCTACTTCACCCGGCTTCGCCTGAGGTCAAAGAGACAGACACACAGACGAAGGAAAAACAAAAAACCCTAAAAATCTATTCCACACTCCTTCCTTCTCGTTAGGAATCAAGACATCTCCCAAAAGGGAAAACAAAGAACAGAAAAATATCATCGACTGAGAAACAATTACAAAAAAAAAGGACACTAGAACAAGCCACAATATGAAAAAACGTCGGCCAATATTCACCAACTGGACACAAAAAAAAAAATCCCTAAGAATTAACAGCAAACCAGTCTGTGAGTCAGGAATTTCTTTTCCCAGTATAATAAATACCCCGAGTCGGGAGGGAGAGGGCGGGGCCAACACGGGTAACGGTTCCACCCTCCAAATATGGCCACTCTGGTCACGAGAGGATCATTCTCGCTGCTGCGCGCGCCTCCTCCTCCTCCTCCTCTCTCCCCGCGCGCGCGCATAGGTATACTAATAAATAGGTAAATAAATATGCATACGGGCACGAAAGTACCTATATAAACAGGGACATAGGTTAATAGGTCAATGTATACACGCGTACAGACATAAATAAATAAATAGGAACACGAGTACATACATAAATTGGAACATAAGCAAATATGTCCTTAGATATACAAGTACACACATTTAACAGGTACATAAAAACACAAGGACATACTTCAGTAAGTACACAGGTACACATATGAATAAGTACATGAGTAAACAGGTAAAGAGGTGCACAGGTAGTAAACGGGTAAATAAGTACATAATAATGGTGCACACGAAAGGACCTCAGAGTCTACGACCTGATTCTCTAATAGCTTTTATTTAATACTACTATTTAAATGCACATATTTACAACCGAGCTCTTCTGTGAACTGACTCTATTCAATAATAACTTTCGAGGTGATTGCATCCACTGACAACCCTGAGTTTAAATTGTTCGGTTACGGTGTTGCCTAAAAAAAAAAAAAAAGGAAAAATCCTTAAAATAGAACTGGATCGTTTGCCTTTCTTTATTTTTAGTCACAGAATCCTTATGTATCTCGAACTGAATTTCTTAACTGGAAATGTCGTATTTCTTCAGCATAAAGAGAAAAAAATATATATTCTCGTGTTGCCAGGGGAAATTCTCGACTCTTTAAAGAGATTGAATCTAAATTCTTTGAGCATCTCTTCGGATATATATATATATATATATATATCCACAGCCCTTCGGCTGTGTAATTCTAAGGTTGCAAGTTTTCTCACAATCTGATTTCTTGTACTATGTAAATACATTTGAATGTTCACTGTAAGTCTACGGTGGCTGGTTCACAGTCTATCTTCTGAGAGGGAAGAATCTATTAGCGTTTGATCTATTTCTCAAAGAAAGTAAAGCGACTTCTACCCTTAGGTCTAGTTGGTGCTTCATTTGGTGTCCGGGACATATTCATTCCCATTCAAACCCTTAACTGTTCGTCACTGTCATAGCACTTCGACACAAGCAGTGGCAAAATTTCACTGACGGCAAGTAACATTTCATTTGCCAGAAACTCCGTACCTGAAAAGAAAAGAAAAAAAAAAAAAAGACCTCAAAACTGCAGCTGTCAAACTTTCGGATTAACACAGACAACAAAACCACTGGACTACTAGTGATTACAAAATCCTTCCGACTACCTTTCTCATTCTCGAAGTCGGGCCATTTCTGTGAGCGCAGACGACCGGGCAGTCCAACCAGCCAGCCTGGTTTCATCTCAACGGACACGAGCGAGCGCCCCACACACACAGCTCTCTTCTAAAAGCGATCAAACATACTTACACCTTCCCTCAGTACTACTGTCAAGAAGCTAAACAACAACAACAACAAAATACGGCAACCCAACAGACGTTTGGGGGTCGTCGCATCATAACTACAATCACCTTCGCCCTGCTTACCCATCCCGAACCGGCCCGGTCCTCACAACCTTATCAAATTAGTTCGTTATGCCTCATTGGACATTCCCTCTTCCGCCGGGCCCTCTCACGAGAAAGACACCTCACGGCTGAGCATGAGGGAGGGAGGGAGGGAGGGAGAGGGAGAGGGAGAGAGAGAGAGAGAGAGAGAGAGAGAGAAAGGAAGATCCTCGTATGAGAACTATCTATCTCTTATCTCTCTCTCAATCCTTTCGTGTCTCATCAAGTGCGCGAGCGAGAGAAAGAGATGGAGTTTGTGGTGCATCGAACATACAGCGGTGGTGGTGATGAGGCGTTACGATCACCGTGGAATGATTGTTACGGAAGGGAGGGTGTTCCGGGCGTGGGGAGAGGGGAGAGGGGCGTAGGGTGACTCTCGGGGGAGGTAAGTCGGTCCATGACGACGACGTCTTGGGGAGCAAAGAATGCTATCCACGTTTTCGCTGAGCTCATGGTACACCTCCGAAGACAGAGAAAGAGAGAGAGAGAGAGATTCACTCGGCGGTCGCGCTTCACTTCCGTGACTGTGTGAGTATTCGGAACGAGATACCCTGAGACGCCCGAAGGTGAAAGTGTGGTTAACTTGTGGAACACGACCGCAAGAAGTCTTATCTGGGGTGAAGAAGCATCGACGCCTGCGACCACTTTGGGGGACGTCCGGAGGGTGATGCGACAGTGGCCAAGGGCGACAGAAAGTTGTAGCATGTCGTCAGTCCATCATTTAGATAGACATCGCGGTGGTTCTTGTCCTGTAATCCAGCAACGAACTCCATCGGCTGGAGTCAAGAAGACATCTTAACCCATGTTAGCGGGACGATCCTGCCAAAAGCAACGTTGGATGATTATAATTGTCGGCAACGTTATATATAAAAAAAATGAGCCCCATTTGACTTAGCGACGGACCCCACCAATCGTACAGAAAAATAACATACATTACCGTCAGCTGAGAACAATGTGAAACACGAGTCCTACCGACGGGGAGTGTGGCAGACGGAGACGTCACTCCTCCGGGAGGCGTACTTCTGCCACTTACTGTACTACTTAGAGGAATGAATTCCTCGCTGTAACGAGACTCTTAGGGCCGAGATAGCTACCGTGTGAGACCCATTGCTCGCGAGGGAGAAATGAGAACAAGTAAGTTACCACGAAGGACGCCCACCGATGGTTGCGTGACTAAGGAACACTTGTCAGAGGCCATGGCTAATGGAGGCTGGTTAATAATGGCATGTACACCCCCTTGCTACTGGCGTTTGCAACCCGTAAATCTATTAACGAAGGCATTCAGACAGCGACAGACCACTGAGGTCCTTTCGAGACTTTCTGTGTGGTACAGGAGGAGGTCAGAAACTCCTACATCAGTGTGGTAAGAGTAGACAGACACAGTAGATATTTCAAATAGAAAGATTAGTCCCTACTAAATGAATAATGACTGGGAAAGTTAGTCATTAACGGTCTATGGATGGCCGACGCCACTTGCATTAGCTAAGTGGATACACAGGGGTGGAAAAAAAACGTCAAAATAAAGAAGGGTGTCATTACAGATACCTGTCAAGACATAATGACAGCACGGGAGAGGCTGCTGTATTACAAGAATGCTATAAACCGTGACACAGAAGAAGCGATATTACTAATGACGAATATCATGATTTTCGTAACTTTAGATTTCTGTAGAGCTTACCGGATGTACCATTGCCCGAATATCTACTGTGGGAAATAAAGAGAGAAATATCGTTTAACGAAGGTGAAGAAACCTGGATTCTAAAGAGACTGAAGAAGCCTGGTATCTAAAGAACCTGTGGAAGCCTGGTACTTAAAAGAACCTGCAGAAATTTGGTATCTACAGACTTCGTAGACACCTGGTATCTAAAGAAACTGTACAGTCCTAGTCTCCAAAGAACCTGAAGAACCCTGGTATCTAAAAAAAAAAAACCTATAGTAGTAACTTGGTATCTAAAGAGCCTGTGGAAACCTGGTATCCAAAGAACCTGTAGTCGAAACCTGGTGTCTATAGAGCCTTTAGAACAACACCACTTGCGGACCATCTTCTTCGGCTTTGCACCCCACAGGGAAGGTACTTCGGGCATAAATGACGAGGGAGAAAACACAGAAGCCTTCTACTCGCCCCCAGACAGCCCACCGTGATAAGCTGGGCACAGCCGGGTAATATTCCTGTCTACACACTGGTGCTTGCTTGCGAGCGGGAGCTCCACGGTGGCTCAATTAACTGGAAGTTACGAGGAAATCCGGGAGTGGGGGAGGAGGAGGAGGTGGGAAGGAGGAGGCGGAGGCACGGCAGTCACCTTAGGCTACCGAAAGCAATTCACGAACTAGGATACGTCCAGCTAACTATCTGTAATGGGACCCCTTCCGACGAGAGATATTGCTCTAATCACAACGGCTCGCGAGAGGCAAATGATCCGGCGCTCAGGTTCTTGGGAATGACTTCTTGTGGGACGGGCGAGCGGGCGGGTAGATGATGATAACGCTATACCGAACTCTTAACAGCGATAAGAGGAAAGCTTAAGGTCGAGCCAGTAGCCACGGCCGTGTAATTGGGGGGCGCAAAACGGCGTGTTACTCACAGGTAACAAGGACGCGTTATGGTGCTAGATTGCAGCCTGGCAGGCAAAAGAGAAACTGCATTAGAAAAAAAAAAAAAAGATCAGGGGGCAAGCTTAGAAAATGTGTGATAGAATTTTGGTAATCCCATGTTAAAGATTTGGGAAAGACGAGTTGAAATAATTGCTTTCGATATTTCTGGATTCATAGTCACATCAAATATATATTCTTTTTTATGTTGAAGGCTCCAGTCACGGACAAAAGTCCACATCAAGGCCGGGCCCTAATTGAAATATAGAGAG
>JAYMFT010267908.1:0-10669 GCA_038088735.1 Panulirus argus
TGTCTGCCCCCAGTCTGTGTGTGTGTGTGTGTGTGTGTGTGTGTGTGTGTGTGTGTGTCATGAACAGTCCTAAAACGACCCTCTGCACATCCTCATCTATAGCCCATGCCTCGCATCCACATAAGATCGTTGGGACTACTATACCTTCAAACATACCCACTTTTCCCCTCTTGGATAGCGATCTATCTTTCTACACATTCTTGCGTGCTCCCAAAGCCTTCGCCCCCTCACCCACCCTATGACTCACTTCCGCTTCCATGATTCCATTCGCTTCCATGTCCACTCCCAAGTGTCTAAAACACTTCACATCCTCCATTTTTCCTTTATACAAACTCGCACCCCAGCTAACCTGTTCCTCAACCCTGCTAAACTCAATAACCTTGCTTTTACACACATTTACCATCAGCCTTCTCCTTTCACACACTCTTCCAAACTCTATCACCCCTTTTTGCAGTTTTTCACTAGAATCAGCCACCAGTGCTGTATCATCGGCGAACACCAATTGACTCAGTTCCCAGGCCCTCTCATTCCCTACAGACTACATACTCGCCCCCTCTCTCCAAGAGTTTCGCATTTGCCTCACTCACTACCCCACTCATAAACAAATTAAACAACCATGGTGATATCACACACCAACCATGGTGATATCACACACCCCTGCCGCAGACCGACATTCACGAGGAACCAATCACTCTCCTCTCTTCCTACTCGTACACACACCTTACAGCCTGGATAAAATCTTCTCACTGCTTCCAGCAGCTTTCCTCCCATACTCTATATTCTTAAGACCTTCTACAAAGCCTCTCTATCAACCCTATCATATGCTTTTTCCAGATCAATAAACACCACATATATACTCCCTCACTTCGCATACCTCCCCTGTCCAAACACCCTACATCTGCCATTCTATCATCAAACACATTCAACAATCCTTCGAAATACTCACTCCATATCCTCCTCACTTCATCATTACTTGTTATCAGACATTATTAACCTCCTTCGAAAACATCTTATTCTGCCTAAAGTTCAATAATATTCACTAACCTCAACTCTCATTTGCCATCTTTTTCAACCCCTGCACCTTCCTCTTGACCTCCTGCCGCTTTCTCTTATACATCTCCCAGTCATTTGTACTTCTTCCTTGTAAGTATCGTCCAAACGCCTCTCTTTTCTCTGTCACAAACAACTTTACTTCTTCATCCCACCACTCACTACCATTTTCAGTCTGCCCACCTCCCACCTCTCGTATGGTTACATGAATCTCTGGCACATGCCAGCACTGCTTTCATACGCACCTCCCATTCTTCAACCACTCCCTTTAGCTTTAGTTACTCTCGCCATTTGCCATTCTACACTCAGTGTCTCCTGGTATTTCTTCACACGTCTCTTTCCCAAGCTCACTTACTCTCAATATTCTCTTCTCTCTCTCTCTCTCTCTCTCTCTCTCACACACACACACACACACACACATACACACACACACACATAGTGTCTACATCTTCATCTTTTCCTAGAAGAAAATTATCTCTAATATTGTTGAGTACGAAAATGATGATTAAAAGAAATATATTTCTATGCTTGAAGAGCATCATTGACGACATGTAGTGATATGAAATGGATAATATCAGTGATATAGTCTTCCCCTGAGTCTCTTGATGGACTCACAAGTTATAAATAGGACTGAACGGCGTTCGCTGACATTTTTTTGCTCGTGTGACTACAGGAATACACAACACCAGTCCGGTCTAAAGCGCATTTGGGTCTAATGTTGATACAGATCCAATTAATGCTACTGATACAGTCCCGCAGCGCTATCAGTGGGCTATAGCTGATAAGAGATTAAGTGCACGTGAAATTACTGGATTCGGTAATGGAATAGAGTTATTGATGAGGTCACTCTGAAACATTTTCATGTGATATTATGTGGTCTTCTTTTTTTTCATGTTAGGTTCATTCGCTACTACAGAGGGTTTGATGGCCCGTTTGCACCAGTAGTCAAGTTATTATTAAGTCATTAGATTCTTCCTCCAGTTCAAATAGGACGATTGAGATATCCCGAAGGCCAAGCGATTAAGCCCATTCCTGTGGTAGCTGTATACGGCATTGTGGTTCACGGCGGTTTGTGAAATGCCTTTTCTGAATTGTGGTTAATATTCTAAGGTCATTTCAACATCCAGTTACGAAGGAGTTCAGTCTGCGAACTGTGTTTTGAATATGTTGCTTATCTGTGTGCGAAATAGGAAATCGGTGAAATTGGGTAGGAGATGACGAGTCTAAATTTGTTTATCTTGGAATAGATTCTAATCCCGATCATGTAAGCATCTCATTCAACCTAATGAGGACAATTTCGGTCTTAGACTCACCTCGTAACTCTTCGTTTACACCTTTTTCTTTGGTAAGTGGAGCTGCTTCATTGCCTGAGATCCTCGACGTGGAAAACGGGGTCCAAATTGCGTTTCTGTCGCAATCAGATGTCGCAGGAGCACGATAGATAAACAGTAAATGCGCCAACTGTATATTTGTTTATCTACCATTTGCCTTCAAACCCAAACCATTTTTCTCTGAGATTGATCAAGTGCATACAGGAGTGAACTTTGTTCAGGAATCAGTTGTTCGTAATTAAGTCTGTGAGCTCTTGGTCAACAGACTGGCTTAGGGTGAGGACGCCTGATTCCCCAAGGGGCCGACTTGCTAATCCCACTACCTCTCTCGCATATCTCACGTCCACAGATTCCTTCGCCCTAATATCTAAACCATCTTGGCATCCAACCCCCTCCATAGCTCTCAGTCCTTCCACTGCCTGCCGTGTATTCCCATCCAGATGTTATGATCCGTTGCTAGACTCTGGAAAGAGACAAATTGGCGAGATATAAACGTCTATGGAAGATGTCTCTATCCAGCACAGCTGTGTTTTAGTGGTATACCCAGCAGTGCCGAGTATAGTAAGGTCTAACTACCTAGTTGTATCAGAGGAGGTATGAGTCTTAGAGAATATGTTACCAAGTGGAATTCTGTCGATGGTCTCCATTTCCCACTTACCCCTGTGAGCGCTTGGTACTGTTTACTCTGTTGCCGTCTGTGCTTCACGAGCTCACGTCATTTCTCTTGAGTATTAGAGCCACAGAAACTTAGCTAGAGTTCTCACTGTATGTTCTTACTGTTCAAGTGGCATCTCTTTCACTTTTCTGGATAAGGTATCTCTATTGTCAATTCCTCACCTTGCCTTTAGCTAATTTTTTTCTCCTTTTTTCGTTTACGTTGGAGGCTTCAGCCACGGACAAAAATCCACCGAAATATGTAAAAGTTAATGAAAGGGAAAACAGAAGAGACGAGGAAAGATCTTTTACGAATTTTGGGAGAAGTGAAAAGCCTGTCTTTTCAGAAGTGTCGGGTCATAGGTATTCAGCTGGGCCTTGAGTCAATTTCAGTATGCCAGCCTTTAAGGAGAGTCTTTCATAAGAGGATGTCTTTCTCCAGCACCTTTGGGTTATCATATAACCATCTGCAACCCGCGCCCACCGATGGAACTTGGAGAGACCGACTTCCCTCCCTCCTCCGTCAGTGACCATGCAAACAAAGAACTCACACCACACTCGTAAAACCTTTTTGCATCTCTCGACACCTGCTAAAGAAGGACCTCCAGTGAAGGTTAACCTTAATGTCCTGCAAAAAGGACTACTTCCACCAGCATAAAACTTACCTCAGTATCGATTTACACAATCACCAGTTCTCCTTTCGCTTACAGGTATGTCTGTGCCTCGGCTGTCACTCGGGCTAGGCAGATGCGGAGTAACACATCGGTACGCAGCTTTTGCTAGTGTTGTCGACGGAATCAGCAGTGGGCCTCAACTACAATGGACTGAAGACGTTCCTCACACTGTGGCCTAGGTAGCCAGGCGCCCTGTCCAAGTTTCGAATCCTGCCCTTGGTGTGTAAACATGTTGCCTCTCCATCGACTCAACAAGTTTTTCTAACTATTAGTCCACAAATGCCGACATGCCACTTATATCTGCACTCGGCGTCCAGAGGCATTATCACCGAACGTTAGAGAGAGAGAATGATAGCACTTAAGACTTGTATTTTCATCGATGGATGTGCATCTTCATGTCTTATTTTCGGTAGATTCTTTCTTTCCCTGTGTCCTGCTCTCCTCTCTCTTTCTTTGTTTTCAAGTTTCCTTTTCGTCATTGCTTCTCCTCTCAGTTCACCGAGTTCTTCCCCGAAGAGTTTGCTTCTAAACTTCCTCTGGCAGGATACCCTGCTAACTCTCTTGTCTCTCCAAGGTGTTGAAGTCCGGATCCGTGCCGTGGAAGGCATCCTCAACAGCTCGTCAGTCGGGGAAACTCGAAGCTGCGTCTAGCATTCCCTCCGACGGTCAGAGGTATATATCACAGTCCTGTATAGACCGCATGCGGGACATTGTACCGAGATGTATATGTCTCGTATGCCATGCTTAAAAGAAACATGCTTAGTACTGACCTTCACAACCTCATACGCCTCAAGTGTGTTGGGTGGATTCCACACTCTCTGCTTCGAAGCTCCTTGCCTCTAGTTTAAGTGCCTGGCAGAAGAGGAGTAGTCTTAAGACACGGGCTGAAGACGTCTCTCTCCTTATGTCTCCTTCCCATTCGCGCTTCGCTCACAGCTCGGTGCTCTGATGTGTACGTACGTCCGTAGCTTGGGCCTCGGACATGAAAGATAAAGTCGAGTGGCAGGTCACAGTTGTGTGGCAGGATGTGTATCAGGACGCGAATCACATCATTCACCGAAAAAGGCGAAATAGAATATATATATATATAATAGGGGAACCATTGCCCCATGTTTTGATGAAAACCAAATACGGCTTAATTCTCTGTTAATGATCCAGTAATTATAACGCGGGAGAGGGGGGGGATGGATGATGGTGGGAGGGTGGCTCGAATATGAATGGCACGAATTAAGACCCGAAAATCATCCAGCTCTGGGAGTTGTTGAACTGTTCGAATTAACCCCGTCCATATCATCACAATTATAAATACCAGGTACGCCCTCTCGGTTCCGCTTTGTTTTTCTTTATTTTTCACGTAATGATGTTGACGACAGTCGCAGTTTAGGAGGAGACAGAAGACAGATAGTCTTGTCCTTCCTTCCTTCCTTCCTTCCCTCCTATCATCTATGACCAACGGAGACCCCTCTTATCCTTAGCTTTATCTTGTATCATCGCCAGGAACAACTTGTTTTCTCTTTATCTCATCTCATATAGAAGGAATGTGTCCTGACTGTACACTGAGTGATGAGGAATTTTACCCACATCTCTTTTTTTTCTGGTAGGAGTGTCTCGTCTCACTTCACCTGTTTCAAGAAAAAGGATGACCTTATCTTGTACCGTCTGTTCTTATCCCTGACCTTACTGTGACGCTTATCATCATTGCACTTGTGAGGAGACGGAGTCCACTGTCCTCCATGTCTGGAGACGGAGTCCACTGGCCTCCATGTCTGGAGACGGAGTCCACTGGCCTCCATGTCTGGAGACGGAGTCCACTGGCCTCCTTGTCTTATACTACCACACTACACACTCGTATTAAAAATACATGGTGTTCTGTACAAGAACACTGATGTCTCAGCATATAACCCTAGCTGAAAAAAGTCCAATCAAGCCAATAAGTCTGATAACTGCACAAGTCATCATTACATTGGATTATTTAACTTAACGTAGATGTTTTGGGTTTTACAGACAGATTGCATTTCTTCAGAACCTCCGGAGATACTGCAAACACGTCTATATGACGTATGAATCGCAGATAAGCCGAGTGGAAGCTTAACAGATTCGCTAACCCTATTGTTACGTTGGCCATATTGAAAAACACACTGTCATAAAAGTTTATGAAACAGCTAATTTGCCGAACGCTTGAGTGGGCGTCATATATCACGGAGACCTCTGCTTAGAATCATATCTTCAATTTACGAAGTTGTATCAGTAGAAGCCACCTCAATCTCTACTTTAGTACACCGGCAGAAGTAAAGGGAGGTAGTGATAGCAATGCAAACATCTCGCCTGAAGTGGAAGTTCGTTGAATACACTCGGCAAGATTAAGTTCGAGAGAGCCGCTTTGTTCAGCCGTAGGGATTTCTCACTTCGTCTCCAGTCTGAGTCCATTTCGAATCAACAGAGGGCGAGGATATACTCGACCGAAAGGGAGGAGAGATGCCGTGAGCTATAAACGTTCTGGAGTCAAGATGATGATATTCATGGTAACTGCGCCATACGGCTGCCGGGGTACTTCGCCTGACATATGCAGGTTCTCCGTCCTAGCGCGTCGGGTCATTTTCGTATCATCGTCAGTCTTAGGAAGCCGGGCATCTTTGGGGTTTAAAAGGTAAGTGAAGCAGTGTGCCGAGGAGAGGACTCAAGGAAAAGGGTAAAGGGATTGGAAAACATGCTTAGGAAGAGGCGTGTTTTGGTGGGTAATGTTTCCCCCCTTCTTTTTGTGTATGCGATATTGCTTACATGCCAGGAGTTCGTAGAGCTACCTCTCTCTCTCTCTCTCTCTGTTTTCATACTTGTTCGTCTCGTCTTTTCCGCGTTTTCGAGGTAGCGTCGGGAACAGACGATGAAGGGCTTCATTCACTCAAATCCATTCATGTGTCATATGTAATACACCGAAACCACAGCTCCCTATCCACATCCAGGCCCCACAGACCTTTCCATGGTTTATCCCCAGACGCTTCACATGCCCTGGTTGAGTCCACTGACCACGTCGACCCCAGTATACCACATCGTTTCATTTCACTCTATTCCGCGCACGCCTTTCACCCTCCTGCATGCTTAGGCCCCGGCCGCTCAAAATTTTTTCACTCCATCCGTCCATCTCTAGTTTTGTCTCCCTTTTCTCCTTTTCCCCTCCACTTCTGACACATATATCCTTTCTATCAACCTCTCCTCACTCATCCTCCCTATATATCCAAACCATTTCACCACACCCTCTTCAGCTCTCTCAATAATATGTTTTCTATTACCATACCTCTCTTTTACGTTTATATGTATCATTGTAGACTTGGTGTTGTTTATGGTGAGGTCGTTGGCCGTAGTCCACTTCTGAATGTTGTTGGTGATATGCTGAAGGGCACTGAAGTCAGGAGAGTTCTTGATGCCGAAGGAGGAGTGGTCTACGTATTTTCAGCAGTGGTCTGTGTCCTTCAGGGCGTCACTGATAAGGATGAGGAAGCAGAGCGGACCCAGCTTGGTGCCCTGTGGTACACCGTATGTCAGGAGTAATGAGTTCGATGTGGTTCCCCTAAAGCGGACGGCTTGGTGTCGCCCGGTGTGTGTGTGTGTGTGTGTGTGTGTGTGTGTGTGTGTGTGTGTGTGTGTGTAAGATAGGATTAAAGACATGGTACATATACAAGGTTAAGAGAAGAGACCACACGAGTGCCAAACTCTCTCCCTTAACAGAAAGTGATGATAAGCACACAGGGAGATCATAAAATCCTTGTGCATAGCTATTTATTATGAATCTATACTGTGGTTTTAAAAACATCCTCTATGTACATATCAACAGAGGAATGTTAGAGAACCAACCGCTCTTTTGATTGATCATGGAACTGCTTCTAAAAAGACAAAACTTCAGGAATTACGAGAAAGATAAGAAAAAGTGATGAATTACATGTCCTACCTGTAGAAGATGTCCTCGAGGTTCCTGGCATTCTGGCATTCTCCTCTCTTCAGACTGGCGATCTTAACATCACACAAGTTATGTGTGATATCGTTCCTGTAGGCTCTTAAAGTTTTAGCATGGGCTTGTCTTGCTTAAACACAGACTGAGGGGATGATTAAACAAAACAAACTGCAAGAAAAAAAGAATTAATTCACCGGTTGATTAAGAAACTAGAACGGTCACAATCAAGAAGAAAAGTCCTCATAAAAGCTCGACTGTGCTGGTATAATTAGCCTCAGCAGAGAGAGCTCATTCTATAACCTCACAACAAATAGGACTTACCTCACTCCTCGTTTACCCAAAGTACTTAGAAGTCTGACAATCAAACGATCACGCAATTGACAAACAGGAGATCACTACATTTGGTAGGGTGAGCGCCCTCCAACCAACATCATATAAATAACATAATGGACAGGGTGGCAGTGAGCAGCTTAACTATCAAAGTTTAACGAGTTTCCAATAGGAGTGGATGGCCCAGCAGGAGTGGATGGCAGGCAGGCAGGCAGCGCCCCCTCCCTCTTCTCTCCGTGTTCCTTAATGGTCAACCTGACAGTTGGCTGCTGCCGGTGGCGCCCTGTCCCTGATCGTGGCTCGTGGTACTCGGGTAAATGGCGAGTGAAATAGGAGACCAAGAGATGTGTTGTCGTCGTTGTAGGGAATATGTGATAAACCTGGCGATGAAACGACGTAATTGTGTGACCGGATCTGTGTGGTGCTGGTAGCGAAGGATGGATTATATTAAGCTTTTTTGTGTGTGTTTGTTTTTTGTTGGCACGGGCAGCTGAGGCCCTAGTCCAGGCTATCCCATTAACGCTGTATATACATATACCCTAGCCTGAGCAAGGTACACCCATTTTATCGACCAACCCCTAAGGGTGGATGAACAGCTGGGTTGACTGTGGACCGACTGCCGCAGCAACCAGGATTAGGAAACTTTGCGCTCGCTCGACCCTGGGCGGGGCCGTGAATGCGTCACGGTAAGGAACGCTAATCGCTGTACTAACAGCAGGAAATGAGCGATCTGTCACTTCATAATTCAGTATCTAATTTCAGAAATATTCGTTGTCAAACAAGAAACAAAAAAAAAATGTGTGCATGTGTATATGTTAGAGCAAATGAAGCCATTATTCTTCCGTTCCTTATTTGTGCAAATGAGGCCATCATCTTTCTGTTCCTGACGCTACCACGGAATGGGTGGAAAATGGAAAAAAAAAGAATAATTCACATACATACATATCGTAGACCGTACACAATAGATTATTTTCTTTTTTCAACAATGACAAATAGCCACTACGTCATCAAAATAGCCCTGAAGAAAAAAAAAAGGACACAAATAATACATAAACAATGGTCCGTCCAGCTGCTCGAAATTGATATATAAATAAAATTTCGGTCACGCTATAGATCCCAGTGTACCTAGTTACGCATATTATGATGCAAATTTTTTTGAACCATTCACCAGACAGCTGGTGTTTTTGCACAACCGTCAGTTGATAATTAATGGAATCCATAAACACATGTGTTCAACACCCTACGCTTGGGAACGACTGTTGTTTTATCTTCGTCACTGAATCCCATTCATAGGTTCCAGTCTTGCAACTTTATAGAAATCAAATGTTTTATAGAGCAATAAGTAAACCAGGTCTAACCATCATAAATCACGATGGTAGTTATGATTTCGGTAGTGTATACAAAAGGAAATAATCCAAATTCAGCTGTGTCACTGTATATATATATATATATATATATATATATATATATATATATATATATATCATTCGTTAAGCAAGGAAAATGAAATGGTAATCAAAGAGGATAATTGACAGAAAGGTAATTAGATTACATGAACGGTCGGAATGTAAGGGTGTGACTAAAATGATTATTCTAATAGCAGTAAACATGTCTGAATTTTGATATTCGGATTTACGCATTTGTTATCAGAAAAAATAGCCACTAGATGAGTACATATAAAAAAGATGTGTTTACACCAGTGAGCATACTTACGCTCGCTCGAAGCCGTCAGGCAAACATTAATGTATCGACATACATGTACGTTGACACACACACACACACACACACACACACACACACATGTAGACACACATATGGTACAAAAGTCCGAAATGTTACCAAATCATCATTCGGAATAGATTGTCGGTTAAAGAGCAGCTGATAACTCAAAGGGATTCAGAAAATGAAAGAGTTTTTGAGGATAATTTAGAGATATGCGAAGAGGCGAATGATAAGTGCAGAAGTGCTTTCACAGTGGAAGACACTATAGCCTCAACACCAGTGAGATAAAACAAGAAAACAAAAGTCTTAGAAAGTACTAGAATATATGGAATATTCACAAGCAAAATGATAAAATGTCTTGACCCCATAAGAGGCGAATGGTCTTAAAAGTATTTTCTTTATGGGATGAAAATGTGTGAAGATACACGAGATAAACCTCTCTTTATGTGTTAGGGTAACAAAGGCCGCATGACAGAGGAACCTCTCGAAATGGCTTGAGGTCACGCACGAGTGGCGTGCCGCAGGGCTGTGTCTTGGGACCGCTGCTCTTCTTGATCTCTGAACGCCTAAGGCAGAGCGATTGGAATCCTTCCCGGCTAAGTTTACGCAAAATGTCGAGGGTAGCGAGGAAAGTAGTGTCGACGTTCAGTATAGGTGCAAGTCTTGGGTCCCGAATGCAAAAGAATGGAAGAGAGCTGATGTGGCAAATGCCTGAGGACAACGCACGGGTTTGATGAGAGCTGACCGTGCAAGGAATGAGTACAAGAGACAGCAGGCAAAGACTTGTACTGAGAGATCTGACCAGGGTGTCCTCAGTTGACTTGGCCGTGAGGGATGTAGTGAAGAAAGTATGAAAGAGAGAATCTACGCGGCAGATGAAATAGTGAGAGAGAGAGAGAGAGAGAGAGAGAGAGAGAGAGATGAAAATCACACTAGTTCGTGATGGCAGTAATAAAGGTTAA
>JAYMFT010267919.1:0-10669 GCA_038088735.1 Panulirus argus
AAAAAATATATATATATATATATATATATATATATATATATATATATATATATATATATATATATATATATATTATGCAACAGCACTATATCCACCAATCACCATCATATACAACACTTACAGAACACACAAAGAAAATAACCAGACGAGCACTAAACAACCGACCTCCCAACTCGAGTCATAAACTCCAGCCCACCAGACATAAACCCATCAGAAACCACACTCCCCAGAACACACACACACACACCAGACATACAAACAAACACACACGCACATACAAAAACAAACACACACGCACACACACATATGTATATGGTTGTGTGTGTGTGCGTGTTTCTCAGGTAATACCAGACTCCGCCAGCTTGTGGCTTCACCGAGTAGAGTTATCGGCCGGCTTTTATCGTTAACAGTTGACCAATGGGAACTTTTCACTCCAAAGAAGCCTTTCATTTACCTGTACACGATTGTAGCGCAGACTGGTAACTGTACGAACCCCCTTAATTTTCAGGTTTGGGGTACTACTACTACTACTTCTTCTTCTAACAATAATAATAACAACAACAACTATTCTCTGGGGCATAGCTTATGCTACTGAGGGAGGGGTAGGCGGGCCTAACGGCCGCACAAGCCGATGGACTGCCCTGAGCAGCAGCGCCGAACTGCGTCATGTAGAGGAGACTCCGGAGGTCGTCTTAAGGTAACTCCTTAAGATCTTCATCCTCTTACTCTTCACTCCCGGTCCTATCTACCTATCTCGCTCGCCTCACCTTACGCTCTCACCTCTCTGCCTCACTCCCTAACAACCAATTAGTCTACCTCGCCTCCACAGCCAATCATCAAAGCGAAATGAAATTAATTAACCGGTTGGAGGTATCACCACTGCCAGGGTGGAGATCCAAGCGCGGCCAGGAGACCCCAGCCAACGACTCTAGACGCCATACGGACTTGACGCATCACCGCTACCACCCATCCCAAACTACTAACCCACCACCAGCAAAACCTCCATTTAATTCTCCGCGATGATATACAGCCTCGGTTAACTTGTCTTCTTGATACGTACACACTACTCCACCAGAGGGTAACCCCTCCCCCCACTTCTATAACGTCAGGACCGGTTACACTGTAAAACCAAGCGTCCGGGCACTTACGTAACTCCATGACTATGCGCGCTGCCCGCTCTAATCTCTCGACCCCCCGAGGATAGTGCAACGCTAGTCACCAGGGGAGAGGGACGGACAGGACAATAAAAGGGAGTCAGATAATGGGGGACACAAAGATAGAGTATAATCAGGAGAGAAGGATCAGGGAGGAACGGTGGGTTGTAAGGGGCGGGCCCAGACCAGTGCTACCTAAACCTTGCTCCTGGGGGCTCCTCTACCTCCACAGCTGGATCGGGACTATGTAACACTGTTGCTCCAATGATCAATCATGCTCTCTGCGGCTGCTACACTTAAGCTTACAAACCTCCACATACCAGCCAGTCACGCACACTCTGTAACTGTCTATCCAGTAAATTTGGCACTCCACCAAGCCGAAAGTGCTCAAAGATTCTAATCCTTCTAGCAACAAGTTGAGCACCGTCGGGCCTCCGTTGTTTATTCTAATCGGTTTCATGGGGCCTCCTGGTCTGTGTGATGGTATCTTACGTCTTCCATGCCATATGGGATATGTGTATAATGCGGTACCTTATCTTCCACGATCATGCAAGTGCACATCGTGATGTGTCTCCTGTATGTTCCACATAGCTGTCTCAAAGCTTTCCGTCCCTCCCTGTTATCACTTGGACACAACACAGAACAATCAAAAAATAATTTTACCATATTTTTCGACGACAATATCGCCGACGTTCACGACTGATGTTTATACATGACTCTAACACCCTCGAGAAAAGTTTCCCAACGGCTGTCATCATCGGTTACGCCGATCTCATTCTCGGGGGGTCGCAATATCTGGACTACCATTTTCTCCGAAAAAGTAACGGTTCTCTTCCGGATGTTTGTGTCCTGTAATGTACGGAGGCTTTAATTTCTTCCCATAAAACAAAAATGAAATCTGTCTCCGTTAAGCATCATTTTATTCGCAGCGCAAATGATTTATACAGCCGCTCGTACTTCCTCAAGAGGTCTTCTACAAATAAGAACAATGTTTACTCAACTCTTTACGTGATGATACGAATCTATGGCTTATCTGCATATATGTCAGATACGGGAACGAAAAACTACGGAAGTACAGTTCCTTGGGAAAGAAGCCCCCCTTTTTTGTGGGGTGAGGGGGGTCGTCAGAGGCCAGTCACAGACAAAACTCCACATTAAGGCCGACATTTAACTGAAATCTAAAAGCGTTGATGAAGAGAAATAAAAAAAAAAAAAATTCTTTAACGAATGTGGGAGGAACTTGAAAACCTCCATTTAAAACTTTAGAAACACGTCATATCTGTTAGGAAAGACACGACGGGGTTGAAAGTCCCGTCCCAAAGCTTGGAGGTGTGGGGAAAGAAACCCTTATCAAAACGGCCCACTTTTGAGTTGCCAACGATCACACAGTAACAGTGACACAGTAGCTTGCAGAGTAATACGTGGTCTAGCTAAAGGCGGGGGCACACCAGCGGTCAGCCCTCGACAGCAAAATCCAAAATAATACCTACAAAAGAGGGAGAGTGAACCAACAATGCGTTGCCAGGCAAGTGGGTCAAGTTATAAGGTTAAAGTGAGAGAATTGATAAGTTTAACTGTTTTTAGACTCGACTTTCTATACTATAGCATGGAAAGCTAAAACCTCCCCAGATGTAAGACGGATAAATCCTTTGTATGACCGGAGCAACGTTAAGAGTTTACAGCATCTAAACAGGACTCCCAGAGGCTTAGAGACACACTAATCTATTAGTGAACTTTGAGGTTTCCAAGACAGGTTACCGCAGAGGTACCAAAAATTGCCGAGCTAAAATGTCGTGATCTGCGAGGAGGTTGCACAAGATCAACCTGCCCACTTTTCCAGTTATTCCCGTTTTATTCACTTGGTGCGCTATGACACCATTGTCGCACTTGTCAAAGACCTTTGCCAGGTCTGTGTACATCACATGAACATTTGGCTCTCCAGCGCCTCCTCATTTGTCATGACGGCGATCCTATCAACTGAAAAAGACGTGATCTTCCCTCCCCTTCACGCTTCGTTACCCAGGGTTGTTTAGACGATGAGATTCTATGGCGTCTGTCAACCTATATCTCATAAATGTCATAAATTTCTTACAATGTGTAATGTTTGTGCAGCTGGGAGGTAATGTTCTTTGTTACTGCTTCGTTTAAAAACGAATTTTCTACTGCTTCGTCCTGTAAAGAATGAGACTGAGTGTATGTATTTCTGACGTTCTGTAACAACATTCACACCGCCCGTATGGGCACAACTCAAGTACATCCACCGAGGCAGAAAAAGGTTACAGAAAATTACCGGTTCACAACCAGCACAAGTTGTAGACCTCCATCCAACTGGTCCCTTCACACACTCCCCGCCTCGCCTTTCACTCCACCTGCTCACTTCCCCTCCCTCTCCCTTGCCCGACTCGTCATTCATCCACCTGCATTCCAGTCCACCCACCACGACGCTCGCCCTCCAGTATAACAAGCACATACTTTAGCAGTATAACCAGCTTGTGGACGGCGTTATACCTCAGCTATATATATATATATATATATATATATATATATATATGGGCGCTATACCAGACGAGCCAACATCACTGAATATTGGCAATGCTGTATGCAGTATAACTAGGGAAGTCTACGCCGTGAGCAATGACAGGTATGCCGAGAGGTATAACGGCTGGCTCATACAGGCAACCCGCCTTATTATTCAATTATCAAACAACTGCGGAATTATAAAATAACAAAGAGAGGGAACGTCCCTGGGATGAATGAGAGGGGCGGCATCCCAACTCTACAACACAATAGGTGGTTCCTGGGACGGCTGAGAAAGGCCGCATCCCTGGGATGACTGAAAAGGGCTGCATCGCAACACTTTTTGTGTTTGCAGAGATTGCACGGGCAGCTGAGGCTCTAATCAAGGCCATCCCATTAACGATATATATATATATATACCCCTAGGCTGAGCCAGGTACCCATTTTATCGACCAACCCCTAGGAGTGGATGAACAGCTGGGTTGACTGTGGACTGACTGCCACAACCAGGAATCGAACCTATGCGCTCGACCATGAACGGCCCATGAATGCCTCAAGGTCAGGAACGCTAACCGTTACACCAATGCTGATTAAGTAATTCCTGGGATGATTTAGAGAGGCTACATTCCTTCCAAATGACACCACAGCTTCCTATTGACACCAGTTTCGTACGACACCACAGCTTCCTATTGACACCACTGTTTCGTATGAAACCACAACTTCCTATTGACAACACTATTTCGTACGACACTACAGCTTCCTATTGACACCACTGTTTCGTATGAAACCACAGCTTCCTACTGACACCACTGTTTCGTATGACAACACAGCTTCCTATTGATACCACTGTTTCGTATGAAACCACAGATTCCTACTGACACCACACCATTATACTGACAACACAGCATCCTACTGACACCAATAATCTGTTCAACCACCATAGCCTCCAACTAATACCACAGCTTCCTACTGACACCACAGCATCCTACTAAAACCAAAGCTTCCCGCTGACATCTGTGCCTTACATGTTCCGTCACTGTGGTGGACGAGAGGGGTTTAGGGTAGGGCGGAAGCAAGCGAAGCTCCCGGTCAAGCGCACCGCTTACTCCCTCCTCTCTCGGCCAGGTGTACCGCTTGCTCCCTCCTCCCTCGGCCAGGCGTACCGCTTGCTCCCTCCTCCCTAGACCAGACGTACCGCTTGCTCCCTCCTCCCTCGGCCAGGCGTACCGCTTGCTCCCTCCTCCCTCGACCAGACGTACTGCTTGCTCCCTCCTCACTCGACCAGGCTTACCGCTTGCTCCCTCCTCCCTCGGCCAGACGTACCGCTTGCCTCTCCTCCCCCTGCTCCCTCAACTTTTGACATATACATCCTCTTGGTCAGTCTCTACTCACTCATCCTCTCCATATGTTAAGAGCATTTCACCACACTCTGTTCGGCTCTCACAATCATACTGTGCTTACTGTCTCTCCTCTCTCTTACATTGTTATTATTTACACGATCAACCCTCCTCACATTATATAATGCCCTTAAGCGTATCATATCTAGCACATCCAACCTCCACAATTCTTTCTTTAAGAACCAAGCCTCACATCCAAACTACACTCTGGGGCAACTCTGCCATCAAACATACCCATGTTTGCCTTCAGAGACGGTGACTTTTCTCTCGACACACTCCTCAGTGCACCTGTGACTCTTGACCTCTAACCCACCCCAAGGTTCATTTCAACTCTACAATTTCCATCCACAGCCGTATCCACTCATTGGTATCTAAAACCACTCCAGTTCTCCAGGTCCTCTCCATTTAAATTCAAACTCATATCAAACTGTCTCCTCCCTGCTAAACCTCACAATTTTGCTTTTCTTCCACATCAACTCCTAAGTTCCTCCTTTCACACACTCTACCAAACTCAGACAGCAGCTTCCGCAGTTTCTCACTCGAGTCTGCCAGAAGCTACATTGCTCCTTCCCTGTCTGATGCACCGTGCATGCCACCACCACCTGAATCCCCACTCTCCTATATCAGGTACACTAAACAGACTTATACCACTGTAATTCGAACACTAACCTTTGTCCCACTTGCCATTCTATAATGGCATTATTCCTGACATTCCACAAGTCGCCAGGCACAATATCCAGTGCCATACGTACTCTGAAAATACTCACCAACCAATCGACATCACAGTCATCCGCTTTCTTTCAAAGGTTCAACAGGAATCCCATCCACTCCAGCCCTTTTGCCACATTTCCGAGTCTACATTTTTGCCAGGTATTTGTCAGATGACTGCTTGTCTCCTTCACTATTCTCTTACAGGGGGGATTCAAGCGCCTGGTTGGAGACGATGTCGATCCCCAAGTCCCACTCACACACACATTCCTGCTTGGTAATATTCATGTGGAAGCCTCTTTACAGTGTTCCATTCTTACTATTTTCCATTTACTCGATTTAAATTTCACCAACCGTGTGTGTGTGTGTGTGTGTGTGTGTGTGTGTGTGCAATGTTCAGTCCATGAATTTTACATGTCAAAACCTTTCATATTGAAACAGCCGAGTTCACCAGGCAACCTAAAACAAAGCATACTCTACAACACAAATCTACACATACAGTTGGCATACACGCTCTGCAAGCGCCTGTTTAAAGGGGAAATATCACAGTGGAAACCAGACATACTTTATGCCTTAAAGCACGAAGGAAGGACCCTGGAGCACGATGATATGACCCTCAGGCATGGTGGCCCGGCCCTTGACCTGACCCTTATGGGTCAGGTCAAAGGTCAGGCCATCATACTCACAGGCCGTAGCGTTGTGCTCAAGAGGTCAACAGTGCAAGGTGACGAGTGTAACGGTCATGCAGCAAGGTTAACACTACCCGGCAACTGCCCTCAAGCCACTGTTGCCAACCCCGACGGCGGACCCTCTCTACTTAACCAACACCAAACACCACAAGTATATCACTGAGTATAAGCATATCAGCACAACAAAATATGACACACAGCTTCTTATGTTTATTTAAGAATGGGACCTTTTGTCCCGCGAACATCCGTGGTCCAAAGGTTAGCGGGCTGTCTATATAAGAAAGATTAGTTGGCATCTCATCCTTGGTGACTGGCAGAGTTGCCGGTTACTCAGAGTTCGTCCACTGGAGTGGAACATGGACAGCATTCCCCAAAGCCCCCTGGGTCCGAGTTCCGTCCTAGGTGGAAGTATAGACGGTGTGTGTTCGCGTGCATAACACTCTGTGAGGCTCCCGTCACACAAGGAGGCTCACCGTCACGCTGGGAAGCACATCTGCCATAACAAATCATATACACAATGCCCGCACCCGAAAAAAAGTCCTACACACCGGATTTCTTGTTTATATTACTTGACATCACTACACACCCTGAGGGAATGTACATCGCTAAAACAGTTGCTGAAAGAATGAATTTACTGTGACCTCAAACGAGCGACAATTACACACACGACCCTAAAGACAGAGAATAATATAAATTCTAATCCGTCACAGGCAACTCAAAAAGCCATCCGCAAACCGCGTGACACCAGCTCATCTGTCCAGCTCCAGGGCTACCCTACCTCGTTTTGTCTGATTATAATTTTATCCGAAAATAGGAGCAAGGTGAGGCCACGGCCATCGACGGGGAGGGAGGTCAAGGTACGTTTGGACGGTGCCCAAAACCCAGCTGCACCATCATCCGCGAGGTCTGACTCGGGGCTTGCAGCCACCTAGCACCTCGCACCACCAACTTCCTGGAAAGAGGCAAGTCAAACTCCAGAAATCTTTAGCTCACCGTCTGTCAAATCCAGATAGTGTTTTACCAGCCCAGGACAACCTGGGCTGGTATTGCCATGGTACGATCCTTCCCAGAAGGTCGTGGGGTCACAGGCCAGGCCATCACACCAAGAGACGTACCGCTGCGCTCGAGGGATCGCACCGTTGAGCTCCAGCATCGTGTACCGTTGTGCTCAAGGATCGTCGTTGAGCTCAGTTATCGTACCGTCAAGCTTAATGGGGTTCAAAGAGCAAGTGAGGAAGTCGGGTAATGATTAATGAGCATATTATAAACAGTTCGGCACCAATCTGCGGGACTCTGAAAGGACTCTGAATTCGTCTTCATTCCTACAACATCTGTAACCTGCGTAATGCTAAGTCACAAACCAAAGTCATCTGTGGTATCCGTATAGTCCGCAACGATGTGCAAGACATTAGTGTGTTACCTGTCACTAAGGGAAAGTCTGATTAAGTATAACCAGCTGTTCCATCTCGGAAACCTACTTATCATTCATCGAATATTTAAAAATCAACTACACCAGCTGCAAGACATTAGATAATATTTACAGAATACCTAAGAGCCACACCAACTGTGGGTCCTGGCTAATGTTTAGCGACACCCAAGATCGCCAGCTGCACCACATAGGCAGACTGGCCAAGCAGGACGCAGCAGTCAGCTGCACTATCTGAGAGGACTGGATAATGTTTACAGAACCTTCAGCCGGAAAGATGTATGATATGAATGTACATAGGACGACCAGCTACCCAGCTGCAGTTCTGGATCATGTATAAGAGGACAACCAGTCAGCCAGCTGCAACATCTGCAAGGCCTAACGTCCAAAGGACGACCAGCCAGCTGGCTGCACCACCCGCGGTCCTGGATCAGGAACGGAGGGCGACTAGTCATGCCAACTGCACCAACTACAAAAGTCTCGATAGTGTTTGGAAAAGACCCAGGGGGCAGCCAGCTGCACAGGCTGCGTGGCAGCATCCACTTTAGGCAAGTCACGCGACACACACACACATACACACGCACACACTAGGTCAGGGCCGGACCCAGGCCTCATCTCCCCACTCCCTAAGCTTTCTCATCTCCTCTTCCCAGAACCATCGAACGCTGACACAAAACAATATACACCACCTGAACAACTAATACCCATCTTTATTCAAAATTATTTCCTATTCTTTCCTCCCATCTTTAATGATCAATCTCATTCTTTCTCATAAAAGTAATTCCCTTAATTCATTTTGTCAAGATTTGTTTACTTCTAAACATACACTGATCCATTTCCTCCACAATACAATACATCATCCCCTTAACAAAGCACTACTTCCTGCTAATACACAGTACATACACCTCCACCACTATACAGCAATCTCAATCTTTAACAAACAGTAAACTAGGGGTTTACCCTCTTTGAGCCTGCAGTCTACACTCGCCTCATCACACAAAAACCTGCAGTCTATACTCGCCTCACCATACAGTAACCTGTTGATAACTCGAGCTACAGTTTCCCGTAGGTGACTTTAGCTAGCTTCCGGGGTTCCCTGGTGTGTACCTGATAACGCAAACAATTTGCCCCAGCAGCCGCTTGATTAAGCGCAGCATGGAGGCGGTTCCGAGCCATTTTTCAGTGACTTGTTAAGGTTTTAAAAATGCCATAATGTGCTCACAGCGCCAAGTGGCAGGTCAAGGGGTCGAGGCCCAGAACACTTGTGCTCCTATCTCTGGCCGGTCCTGTGGCTGCCTCTGTTCATCATCAGTATCAGTGGATGCCATCTGCCGACTCTCTCGTTACAGAAAGGTATTAGTTTCCGTAGGGTGGATCTGCAACCACTCCTTACTGTGTTTCCAATGTATTTAATGCGATTCCCTCACGTGTGAGCACTAATTAACTGGCGTACGTAAATATCTTGTCCCAATGCTGAGGACTGTTGACTTGCTCAGCCCAAACAATGAAAGTTATGCATATCTTACGATGGTTTCGGAGGTCTTCTAACCCTACAGCTACCAGGGTCTTGGACCTTATGTACGTCTTACTATTGCTTTGGATGTCTCTCTCTCTCCCTCTCTCACCCAACCTGGTCTAGGTCCAGACACAAAAGACCTTGCCTCTCTCTATCTGTAGCTCATCAGCTTGGCCTGCTGCACAGGGTGATGATGTTAGCACACAACAGTACTTCTGAGGAACAAACGATCGCTCAGAACAACGGGTTCACTGGGGTGTGTCTGTAGTGTCCGAGGTTCTCAGTATCCAGCCTATCATCTCCCTCGCTGCTACAACAGCGCCTTTGTTTTCCACTATGACTGAGGTCTTAATGCCCGTCTTCCTAGCTAGAGTGGTGCATAATAACCGCCGACACTCGGTTCATGTATTGCTTTCATCCCAAAGAAAACCAGACTATTTATCGAAACTCGCAAGAAACATATGCCAGTTGGAATCTTCTCTTTGATACCACTCTGAGAAAGATATCGCCTTCCATGAGACAGGCTCTGAGGTAACGGTCGTGCCGCGTGTTGATATTCAGTGTGGGAACAGGCAATACCAGCTCAGCTCAGTTCGGCAGAGAATTTCCGCCATTTCCGCAGTCCAACGGTTTGTGCTCACAACAATGCAATATACAGTAACATCAGCCCTCCAATAATGCGCTTCCATTACAATGCAATTGTCTATCTTCATCGACATACAGCGCTCTCCCGTCCCTCAAAATACATTAACCTATCCTTCCCACAATACATGTCTTTGTTCACCAATAATACATTTATCCAACCCCCCCCCCCCCAATAACGCAATAACTTGCCCCTCCACCATAAATACAGGTCTATCTACCCTTCCCATAACGTAACAGTCAACCCGGTGCCTACGTCGCAGCCTGACTGCTATCTCCGGAATTTCCTTCCTTGACATTTCCATCAGTAAGGTCAGCCACGCGTGTCAAAGGTTAACAGCGTGGCTGACGTGACAAAATATGGCGCCACTGGCAATATTCTGTTGAAAATCATATCGGGGACGAAATATGTGAAGGTCAAGCTCGAGTAACAAGGTTAGAGTAACAAAGCTTGAAAGACGTTATCAGAGGTGAGTGGGAGCCAGTAAGGCGGTTTATGCTCATCAAGAGACGAACGTGACAAGGCAGCAGTCACTGACATGAAGACCTGGAGCGATAAAATGAATTATATATATATATATATATATATATATATATATATATCCCTGGGGACAGGGGAG
>JAYMFT010267930.1:0-10669 GCA_038088735.1 Panulirus argus
CATAAATATATATATATATATATATATATATATATATATATATATATATATATATATATATATATAAGATCTTGCGTGTTTATACACATTTCTTTTTATTAACTCACGTAGGTAGGACTTTCACCCTGTAGTATCCCCTTCGGAAGGCTAGGTTTTCCGGACCCTCGTTCATCCCCCTGACCATTATAAGTCTCGTCTACCACAAGGAATGGGATCCAGCAGTCGACTTTCATAATGCCAGAAGGCAATAGCGCTGGGCTGGCCCACGGATAAATCCCTGGCCTGGGAGATCACAAAGAATTCTCACCAAGCGGCTTTACGCTCGGCTAATGTTCTCAAACTTCATCTTTAGCCAAGTCAAACGTAAGCAGGGGAGAAGAGGAGGGCAGGAGAAAGGGTGAGGGGAACTGAGCCGGAGGGAAGGGGGCGGGATAGAGAATGAGAGAGGAAGACAAACAGACAGGGGAATGAGAAGAGAAGAAGGGAGACCGAAAATGAAGGAAAGAGGAGAAGAAATATACAGAGAAAGAGAGCGAATGAAGAGTAAAACTGGGAGAGTAAGAGAAAGAAAAGAAGTTGTTGAGATGAGAAAGTGATAGAGAAAAGGAGAAGGAGTGGGATGGAGAAAACAGAGAAAGAGGCAAACACAAAGAGATACAGAGAGACACAGACAAACAGACAATGAATAATGAACGACCAGACAGACAGACAGACTGACTGAATCTTACAATCACACAGGCAGAGAAGGAAGCCCTCCTCTTTCACTACATCAAACACCTACACACTTCAACTCTGTGAACGCACAGAGAGTACATAAGGTAAAATGCTTCTCCGTACACGACCTTGGGCCGGTTGAAACGCATCTGTCCTCAGAGGTGTTCTGCTGATGAAGGGTACGATCCCCCTCTGCCACCGCCATCCCAGATGCCTCTCTTGGCCTCTCCCTTTTTCCAATAGAGTGTTGGATTCTTTGATATTCTAAAGTATAATCTTATATCAGGGTTTGTTTCGCTGCCTGTAACTTTCTTTGATCACTGTAGGGTTTTTCATTAACAACACAATATAGACGAAGAGGAGAGATGAAGAGAAAAGATAGACGAGTGAAATAACGATTTATTGAAATATCATAACATCTTCATAAGCAAAGCTTCATGATGTAGGTGAAGATCGAAAACTTCTACTCGGACTTAAACAATTTTGAGTTTTCTTAATTACCTCTCATCATGTTCAATTCGGTTTATGTGAACGCAATTTTATACCCATACAGTAAGAGAATGAAGTTGAAAGAGATTCTACATTTGTGTGTGTGTGTGTGTGTGTGTGTGTGTGTGTGTGTGTGTGTCTGTCTGTCTGTCTGTCTGTCTGTCTGTCTGTCTCTGTCTGTCTGTCTCTGTCTGTCTGTCTCTGTGTGTCTGAGTGTGTGTGTAATCATCTTTTGGAACTACCTAATTTTACTGTACGGAGTTTTCCACTCGTAAGGCTCCATCTGCTGAACTGTGTTCCCATCTCGAACCAGTACGTTCCTTCAAGTCCACCACGAGTGACATTATCTGCGCCTCCACAGTTACACGTGAGGTTTACAAGCATTTCTCCAAACGACAATCTGCTCGCTTTTTTCTTCTTTTTCTTTCTTTGACTCTCACTACACAAATGTCTGTATTTCTGATCTCCACCAGTATCAGAGCCAGACTCAAAAGGACCCAGTGGTCTGTTGCTAATTGCTCTCCTTTGTGCTGATTTGTATTCCATTGTATCGTACTAGCAACGGGGAAAAAGTGAAGCTGTTACACCACTGAACACGGTAATAACGTTCTTTCAACAATAACCGAGGCCCCATTGTACTGGCATTGAGGTTAGAAACGAGGATGTAACACTTTTCCAACATCAGCCAAGCTATAGGCATTAATCTACCAGCAGCTAAGGGAATAACCACTTCTGCCTGGGCTGCTAATGCAACTTCGCTTTAGGGAGTGGCGTTGGTATACCAACAGTGAGGTATTCGTCCTGCTGAACATGTAGCCGAGCATCGACACGTGTGTAACAATAGTCAGATTTAAAAGCAATGTACAACCAACAAGTCAGGGAAGCAAAATTTACTTATCAGTGCCAGTGGTTGTGGTACCAGAAGGCAGGATGGTATGTAAGACCCTGGTCCATTTGGCAGGTGGTACCACTTCGGTGGTCATGTGTACCTTAGAAAGATTATACCAGCAGTTAGGGAATCATGGGCAAAACATTATTTGTCCAAATTTGTTTATTGCTTACTGAACCCTGTTTATTTATAACAACGAGAAACATAAATATATACATCTGTAGATCCTATATTTGTTCATTATCTCTGTATCCCTGAAGATGAGAATTATCACGAAAACGCTCGGATGTTCGAATTTCATATTCCTTGCGGCTAAATACTCTTAAACCAAACACGGTGTTTTCCAGGAAGAGATGTTTCACACGAAAACACACACTGGTTGAGGATTAAGATCACTGAATCGAGAGCGAGACACTCGGAGGTGAAATCAGCACAGGAATCCTACACGGAGGATACTTCTCAGTGTGGCATATTGAAAGGGAGTGAGAAGGCATCTTTAACTCACACGAGGAATATTACTGTCAGCAACCTCTTACTTTTTCACAGCTGCGCACCAATTAAATTATCGGGAAACACAAACATTCTAATTTAGAAAAACTTAAAAAAACTAATTTAAAACAGAAAACTAAACTTTAAATGAGAACGAGCTCAGAAAACTTTGCTTTTAGGGTGAGAACCAACATTAATGGCAGCAACGGTGTACCTACTTGGGGATGCCACTAACTCTGTTTCACCGCTGGTGCGCTGCTACGGCCACTACACTTGTTTCAGTGTTAACCCACTTCGGGGGCCACTACTTCTGTTTCAGTGATGGTGCTATGCTTGGACCACTATGTCTGTGTCACTGGTAGTGTATTGCTAAGGCTACAACCTTAGATTCAGAGCTGATGCAACGCTTGTGCCGCTACCCCTGTTTCACAAGTCTTGGCCTCTACCCTTGTTTCACCTGCGGTTATTACCCCTTTTTCCACATTTTTTCTTTTTCACTGCTGGGGTTACTACCTTTGTTTCGAAGTTAATGCACTGCTGAGGCCTCAAATCCTGTTCCAGATCTGGTGCACACAGCTGGGTAACTACCCTTGTTTGGAAGTTGGTGCATGCCGAGGCCTAACCCATGTGTCAGGGTTGGTGCACTGCTGGGAACACTACCTCCGTTTTAGTGTTGGTATAGAGCTTTGGGGTGGGTGGAGGGGCACCACTACCACATTTTCAGAACTGTTACATCGGTAGGGCCACCTCCCCTCGCTTCAGATCTGGTGTCCTCCTGAGACTAATAACCCCCGCTTCAATATGGGATCACTGCCGTTCATTTCAAGCGCTAACTAGTCAGCTGAGACCACTGCCAGTCTATTACCGATGGGGGAACCACGATGCCAGCCTTAAGTCAGCAGACCACGACGGAACGGCGGGTCGGAGGGGAGACGAAGCATCCTGCTACTTCACCAGCTGTGTACAGCAAAGCTCAGACATTATACATAGCCTTTGTATCTTCCTGAGATAATCCCCACAGGCGGTGTGTGTCTAAGTCAACGAGCTTTATCTCCCGACCAAGGGAACTACAACACAACATCTGCCAATTTTAAGGCCATCGGTTTACAAACGCTACTGTAGATATCCATGTTCATAAACCGCAGTCATAACTGATAAAGGTGAAACTGTCAAACTCTCTGGCAAGGAAAAACAGCATCTTAGAAGCATGATAGTATCTAATGAGTCACCCACTGCTTTGTATGGTTTCGAAATCTGCACAAATCTGCCCCAGTTGCTATACAATATCCTTTCCCCCACATTCGTCATAAGTAGATACACTTAAAGTACAAGAACAAAGGAGGGATACTGGTGATATAGTATTGATGATAATGATGAAAGAGCTGTGTAAAAATTCTCCAGAGCAGACAACTAAATTCGTATCACTTGTTATTGGTTTATGGGAGATCCGTACCATAAAACCGTCTTGTTTCCATCCATTTTCACTCGTTCTGTAAAGCTATTTCACCTTCATCTAGATCATCCCGTCAGAAAATGTCCAATATCTAATGCTCTCTCCACAGTCCCGGGACAGCCGACGGGGCAATTTATCAAATTCTGAAAGGTAGCGAAGCTATTAGCGCTGCGGGCTAAGTATCCCTTAGACCCCAAGATAAATTTCTCTCTCTGAAAGGCATCAAAAAGGCGTTTCATTGCACCTCAATGCACCCGAAGTGAAGAGAGTAAAGACCTTCACCTGCTTTCGAGGAGGATATCTTGGTAAATATAATATTCTCGTGTTTCCTTCCAGGAAAGGTAGAAACAGAGAATAAAAAAGAAACCAAGACGAAACCAAAGAGGCAAGCTTGCTGCATCACTGTAATGATTTCGCTTATGGTAATCATGATATCCGTAGCAACTGTACAGCTATAATGAAGCACTTCTGGAGAAAAGAAGCATTCGACTCCTTCGAATTCGTGTTCAGTACCTTTGAAATGTTCTATTTGCTCTTTAAGGTAAAAAGGTATTATTTTTGATGTTGTGATATGTTTCGAACATTTCAGTGATATCTCTTCGTTTGAATCTCGTAGTTCTGCACACGCAGAATATTTTGGGATATTCTTTTTAGAAAGACGGCTTGAATATTCGCTCAAAGCTTTTCAGCTGTGAATCTTTTTTCATTCTGAGAGCAGATAAGTCACGTCACTAATGATCCCTAGTATAATTATAATTATTTCTTCTTTTCTTTCTATGCAAAACTCTTGCAAATGGTACTTACCGGTGGAAAAGAAAAGAGAAAAATATTAACGAATTTATCGTAAGTTAGTGTAACAGACTTTTTCTGAAAAGCAAAATTTTCTGTCTTAAAATTTTTTTCTACTTCGTCTCCCAGTTTTGCAAAAGTGGCATCCTCTTTAAGACGAGTCACGTTAGCGTACCCAAAGTAAAGCCCAGAGAGAGAGAGAGAGAGAGAGAGAGAGAGAGAGAGAGAGAGAGAGAGAGAGAGAGAGCAGATCTCTACACGCCATTCCCTGCCTGACCAAGGGCTTCCCCGCCCGGAGCGCCCGGCCCTGTCAGACCTGTTAGAATTCATGAACCGCGCGGTCAAACGTGAGAGAGGCAACGCTATGATCAGGCAGCCACAAAACTTGACACCATCCGAGTGCAGTTCTCCAGCAGAAGACAGAACCTGCGACTATGTATGGTTCTCCAGTAACAACAGAAGCTGCAGCTGCCTGTGTTCACAGCTGATCGCTCGCCTTCCCCTCCAGACCATCGCGGTGAATTCGGTGCATTATTCATAATTCAGCAACAGGGTTGGTAAGTCTGTGTGAGAGGGGGGGGATGGTGTATTACTCATAATTCAGCAACGTGATTGGTAAGTCTTATAAACTAAACAGAGCCTGTCAGCCTCATAGAGGCTTGATATCACTAGCATATACAGCCATCTCGTGGTTTTAGATAAAGAAAAGAAACCACTGTCATATATACAGAACAATTTGCGACGGAGACACTAACACGATTCCAACCGTCATCAGTAAAATACTGTAAACAAACTGTAAGTGATGAGTATCTACCGTATACAAAAACAAAAAAAGGAAACAAAAATATCATATTATACACACCATAAAAATTGTTATGAGCCCCGTCGTGTGCAGGAGCTCCATAAATAACAAAAAACGACAGAAGCAGGCCAGAAACACTCCATATACACGAGCTCATGTAAATATTCCGGAGAAAAATTCGTGCAGCGTGAATATGCCGAGGGGTAAGAGCGTGTCCCCAGCATAAAGCGCAACCTTCCGACCATTATCACTTGTGTGTGTGTGTGTGTGTGTGTGTGCCCAACTGCGCCCACCAGACGCCTGGTCGACCGCGGGAGGGAGGGAAAGGAGAGGAGAAGGAGGAATCACCCAGATACTCACTCTCCCTGGCTTGAGAATGAGCTATGTGGTCATCCCTTGTGATCTACTCACACCCCATCACTGCGAGGATACAGGAAGACCTTCTCCTCACGTCTTGTGGGAGGAGAGGGGGCGTGTGTGGGTCTCGAGCGTTCTCGACCGTGTAGAGGTACGGTTATTTACATATCCTCATTTTAACCCAAGTACAAAAGATATGTCGAATGGACACAGCCGTACTGAGACGTCATGTATCACTTGGTGCCGGGGTCTGTCGGAGGCGCCGCTGTGGTCGAACTCAAACTCCCCCCCACTTCGTAGCATCATCACCATGCCAACCACCCACGTTGCTGTAATGACCCGCCAGGGGGCTGCCTGTACAGAGTGAATATCCGGGCAGGCTTCCAAGAAAAGGGGTTGCAGTGGGGGGGAAAGAATGTGAGGGTTATTTTCAAAGGCATACTCGAGAAAATGTGCCGCTGTGCATATAGCCGGATGTGCGTGTGTATCGCGGGAGAGGAAAATATCTCCCCGAGACCGGCAGACCCCGAGACAGTAAGTTGTGGAGGAGAAGGAGGAGGAGGAGGAGGAGGAGGCCGCGGGGAGAACACGCGAGACGAGGGAGGCAACATCGAACCCGAGCAAGACGCAGGTTCGAGAAGAGGTGCCTAAAGTGAGTCGAACATTAAGATCAGAATCTGATGTTGCAATGAACAAAAGTAATCGAACGTACGACCAAACTCAATTATTCTTTCGAAAGAAAAAAAAAAAGAATCAAAGAAATTATACATCAGCAGCGTGGCACTGAATAATTCTTCCTAGTAGACCACTTTCGTTCGATATTCAGCTTTACGGATAAAAAAAGAAATCGCATTATACCGAATCATTATAAACCCGTTTCGAGGGCAGACCCCGCCACCATCAGACGACGTGAAGGCTTCAAACTCGGATTCAGTTCACGCTTACGGCGCGTCATCTCAAGACACTTATGTTCTACTAATGAACAGATCCGTTTGGATTCTTTTTAACGCCCCTCGAGCCTTTATAATGATCCCTTTTTTTTATATATATTTTTCACGCTGAGGTCATCTACACTAAAGAATTTCGAGTGTCTACTACGCGGCGTTAAGTCTTTCCGACACAGGATCACGTATCTTTTATATCCGTCATCACGCGTCGCTGAGCCGCCCAAGGGGAAGAGAATATGGAGTAGCGCGCTCGCGCGTGTGCTTTAAATTACCCCAGCGGCACCCCTTTCCCCCCCCCCCCCAAACTCGTATCCCATACGACCGGGTTGGTGCGACACATATCTCGCCCATTAACGTCAGCTTTACAGACGTAAATAATTTATTTTCTCTTCCTTCCATAATAACGGATAATAGTCGTGAATTTAGGGAGCTTCCTGTGTATTCGTGTTGATGCATTAGGATCGCCGTTGATGACACCATCAAATAAGGCGAGGAAATATAACATTAACTGACGGTCGAGGAACTCATTAAGCAAATGGAACACGGCACAAGATTAGATGTAGGGAAGAAAATCCATTCTCAAGGTATTACACCACACGAGGTTAATGAACAAGTGAATCATCCTGCTCGTGTAGTAAACTCGTTTTTATCACTAGTTCAACAATCATGATGGTGTATATATACACCATATATATATCATATATATATATATATTGCAACTTATCCCTGCAGGTTGAAACCTTAGAAAAAAAAATACAATTCACCAACAATGAAACGAATGCAAGCCCTGAGCAACTCCATCGTAAAGTTAATCACTAGAAATGCGAGCAGGAAAATGGCACTCCTCCCAATGCTGAAACAGAAGACAAAAGCAACCAAGCATGGCAAAGTTTTAACCTTCCCCCACCCCCGCTATCAGGATGCGCTTCCGTCCCAGACGATAACATCCAACGTCCTTTCTCCGAGAGAACACACTCACATACTCAAAGAGAAGCTGCTCAAAATACAGCCGCAAAACAGGCATCATTCCTGTATAAGGAAGTCGTGCAAAACCTTCACAAAATCCCTCCCTGAAGCGATTTCCGAGAGCCACCCTTTGTTCCCAATGACATTTGAAATTCAAAAAGAAAAACTTCTTTTAACAAATTCTAAATTCCCGCGCAACTGGTTTTGATATCAAATTTCCACATGAAAAACACTGGCTCCATTGCAATCCAAAGCGCTTACAGATATTTTCAATCACTTCTGGGAGCATAACAAAGTCCCAAGTCACTCTAAACTTACTGGCGTCTTTAGAACACTCAAAACCACGCAGCTCCCCGCCAACTTTCTAAACAGTCACTCCACCGCTATACTGCACATAAACCTGACGTAAGAAATCCCCAATGACTTCAACCAATCACAGCCCCCCCTTCCCGCACAGTAGTAGTGACAATAGACATCAGCAAGTCATTCAGCCCAGTCCCCCGAAACATCTGTAGGAAAACAGACGATGAGAGAGCTTATTACCATTCACTGAATAGCAAGAATGTTATGGTGTGTTTATATCAGTCTCTTTTCTTTTTTTCAGTCTCCTTGGAGCCAGATAGTAGCCGTCGAAGAATAAATTAATCCATGGATGAATTAGTGTATTGCCCTGTTTTCAAAGGGGTGAGGAATGGGAATGGGGGTTAGATAATATAATATCACCCCCCCAACTACGCATAACAATTTGACTTCGGTTAACAATATCACCTGATGACCCGTTTCTAGGTGAACACCGGAAAAGGAATTCTTATAAATACGAGACCTTCGTCACCACTGAACTTTTGTCATTTGGCCTTGTCTCTTAACCCTCCATTTCTAATCATGCTGGCAGTTCTGTTGCGCTTCACGAATGTAAAAAAAGCTTTCCAAATATTGCAATTCAAAGATCAATGAAGCCCTTCAGGAATACGTAAGAGAGAAAGAAACGTCACAGAAATTTCACAAACTTACAACAGCTCTACTGGCTTGAACGGATCGACCATGTTCCCATACTCGTACGTACACTTGTTAGGACAGAAGCTACGGAGTGGTCCTGCAGGTCCCATGTGAAGTTCTAAAACTGAATGGTCGCCAGGGGAGCTATGTACACGAACGAAAAGTAATTTTTCCGTCCCTAACTACAGACCCGTGGTAGTAAGATAAGATAAGACAGTAGGGAAGGGAAAAAAGCCTTATCCTAAGAAACGACCCAGAAGAGAAATGATAATTACAGAAAGGGAGACCCAACTTATCTTGCGATACGAACTTGGATAAGATGCGCTGAAGTAAGGTAGAACCACAGAGAGTCGTGACCAGTAATCTTTTACCCCTTTTTGATTATCGAATACTAACGCTCCAACCTAATCCAGTGTTTCGTTATTGCTTCAGCATGAAAAGAATAACTTATATTTGGAATCGAATAGCCTTTAAACTCTGCATATGCTTGGTGACACCTCACCAGGTATCCCTGAACGCATGTCTCACGACCTCCTACACAATAGATGGAGCACATTGGAAGTAGATGGGAAGAACAGTTTACAGGAGACCTCATGGTCCATCCATAACGAGGGTATCTGCAGACTGCTTTAAACTGTTGAAGGAACAGGAGAGTATCGACTGAACCATAACGTATTATATATCAGGGAAAATCTGCTCTGATCGAATGAAAAGATACATGAACCAGCTTTTACTTGTCCATCACGCACCTACATTTTAATGAAGGCTTAGAAAATCTAAATCAAGACCCAGCTTGAGTTCGTTGCTACGAGAAAGAGGATAAAGAACGAAAGAAGGATGTTAACAACAGCGTAATAAACACAGCCAAGGACGTATCTGCAATACAGTCAGATATGTGACAGTGTACAGAGTGCCATTTATACAATGCCTTGATCCTACTCATTATTTGAAAGGAAATATCTAACCAAAACATGAATGAATAACAATGAAGACTAATATTCTTCTGCAAGATGGTTTTATTTCCTCAGTTTCTATATATCCTCCATCGTTCAGCTCGAACAATATTCATGTTATAAAACCACTGACAACTGTTGACAAGACCAGGAACGTTCGCCACAAAGGTATACGCTCATGTACGAAAAATCATGATCAACAAATCTTAGGAATCACACGAGATATAGCAAGAATGACTACAGTGAAGCACCCTTTACCAGGCTCTAGCATGGAACACACTGAAGCTATCTTTTACTGCTTATTAAAAATTCCCCGGAAAAAAGATTAATGGTAAATAATGAGAGCCATTTTGAAGGCTTTTAGCCTAAGTAATGAATTTCCAGGTGCATGACCTTCTTGCTCTTTGTGCGGTGACGGAATACGTTACAAACGGAATATGAGAGTCGTCTCTGGTGAACTGAATTCTATATTTGATCACACCAAGAAATATCTGGCACAGATTCTTAGACACCTCCTTATAAATGATTGATAAGACTTCTCCAAAGGGTAATGAAATATGTATAAAAGTAGCCTACACATATACACATTCGCATCTGTGTGCGTGTGTGTGTCAGTACTGTTTGAGGTTACTATCTGTGTGTAACGCGGGGAGAGGGGAAAAGGGGGCATTACACACGCTCGGAAAGATATATGTATTCCTCCGTATGATTACGTGTCTCATTATCACGTATTCACGGGTGTCTTGGCGAATATCGGTTTGTGTGTGTGTGTGTGTGTGTGTGTGTGTGTGTGTGTGTGTGTGTGTGTGTGTGTGTGTGTGTGTG
>JAYMFT010267941.1:0-10668 GCA_038088735.1 Panulirus argus
TGAGAAAGTTTTTCGCCAAGGCAATATACAGCTTTAAAACTGAACTTTAAAAAGATGTATGAAAAAATGAATGTATAGATTAGAGCGTCAATCTCCCCTAAACAAAAAAATTTACCTTTCAAATTCCAGTACACGATACATGGACCCACTGGGTATTCCATTTGGTAATGGATACATAAAGAGTCCTGAACGCGGGTTTATCGTTCTCGAATTTTTCCAGTGAAGAGGGGGGGGCCATTGAGTGCACGGTCATAATATAGACACACACACACACACACACGGGCCACTGTGTGTGTGTGTGTGTGTGTGTGCAGCTCGAGTATAAAACTCTCTCCCCGCAACACACAAATAGCAATCAAACACACACACTCATACATACACCACATGCATAGAGCACAATGGCATTAATATCATACAATCCCCCAAAGAATTGTTAAGATCTAATGTGAAATGATAACGACGAAAGGAAACAATCAGGATGGTCCGTGAGGTGGTCAGAAAAGCAACAAAAATATGCTTCAGAGCAAAAGGCAGGAAACGAATGAAAGACAAAAGTGAAAGCAAACAGCAAACGATAGTTTCGGTCCCCTTGAGCCACTTTGCCATAGCAGAGGAAATAAGAAACAGAAAACGTAACGTGAAGAAAGTGAAAAGTAAGGACTTCGATGACAAGATAGGTAATGCCTGTAAAGGTATTCGTCCAGACTACTTTCTTTTTTTAAAGCGTATTTATAGTGTTTCTTTCAACTATTCTTAGCGGTAAATCATTCCACGTGATATATGAAAAAAAAGACCAGTTGAACAAAGACTACTTTGCCTCATTCGAAGTACTGTAACAACACTTACCCGCGAGTTTGTCTGACTATGACACCAGACTTTCTAACTTTTTCTCTTCTTTACTTCAAGGCTCTCGAAGCCGTCGATATTTCTGAGTACCTGCATTTGATCACCTCTCAAGCATCTTTTCTAAAGTGAGTAGATTTAGCTCATTCAGTCGGTCTGCAAAGGATCTGCTTCTCTGTTTCGGGAATCATCCAGGTGGCTCGCGACTGTGAGTGGAAACAATTTCCAGAAATGGATATGCATTAATAAGCGTTAAATCAGTGAGGATTGATATCTGACTTGCATTTGAACGCCCCTAACCTATGATGGCTAGAATTTTGTTCGCCCTATCTTTCCGTTTCTGCACGGGTCTTACTTGGCTTTAAATCATCGGATTTTATTATATATGTTTTTTTCTATCTTCGTTAAGCAGCTCAAAAGCGTTCACACTATTTTTCGTTGCCGTTGTGTAAAACTTGCGATCTGTGAGCCTTTGTCCTTCACTTTGCCTACGTCAGCTTGCAGCTGAAGGCGTTCTGTTCCTGCTGTACCTTTATTTCCCAGGTTGAGCGTCGTCTGCGAACAACCATGTCTTACAACACACTGCAAAACGTTAATCAGGTGATTTACAATCAAACTGCAGTCTTTAGCCATGAGCTCAATAAGGTTGCTAACCACGGGAGTCAAGCTAACTGAGCGACAGTTGCCGGGCTGAGATTTAATGCATTTATAGAACAATTGCTAGGCTCTTTCCTGTCACCAGCTCTCTTAATTACCTATGGTACCCGTACAGTAGGAGGCACATGTACGCAGACAACGCCACCCATATAGCGGTTCCTAACAACAAGCTCCTCGAACACATCCCACCTACCCAAGAGGCATCCAGACTCGACCGATTCGAAAAAGGGTTGGAGAGTGTGACACAAACACATTCACTTCTTCGGCGTTAAGGAGATCTTAACGTTAAAAATAGTCCCGGCTGACCTGTTCAGAAACACACACCTTCCAGAAAGGCGAAAACTACATCTGGTAAAGGCTTTGATTCTCCCTACACTTATTTTCGGCTCTGAAACAAGTTTGATATAATTACAGAAGATAGAAATAGGGCTCTGTGGCTCGTCGCAAACGAAGACTATTCCCCCGAGTATCGAAAGATTTCTGAGAAAGTATCAGCGACTTAGGAGAAAAACACTTAGCAAGTGTTTAACGGAAGGAGCACAATACATATGACAGAAATAAGGTAACAACGGAGACATAAATATAATCATATCCAAGACCCCAACAGTTGTATGAATCTGGAGCACACTTGGTAATCACGGAGCCTCAAAGCACTGAGAAAAGTGATGTCACTGTTTTCAGCAAGATCCGTCCAGACAGCGGTATCTGGCAACTCCTTCTCATGAGCGATGTGTGGGTGGGAGCCGAGCCAGAACTGCGCATACTGTCCAAACGCAAGTGATTCAAGGATATTACTGTTGGGCCTTTCCCATCATATCATCGCAAGAACTCCTGTTGTAGTAATAGATTTTCTTCCAAGGAGATAAAACAAGAAGCCATAAACAAAAACATTCCGTTGCCTGAGAGACAATATTCAGAGGAATAGTAAAAGGAATGTAAAATTCAACTACAAAGGCAAACTCGTTTCAGTTTAATCCAGCTTAATTTGAATGTTAACTCGTGTAAAAGAAGAGGCTTCTTAAGACAAGAAAAACGCACAAATTATAAACACCTTTACAGAGAAGGCCAGGAAAAGAAAGATTACGACCTTGACCTGATGGATCAATGTTATGAATTGTAGGATTAATTTATTGCTTTTTATGTTGTAATAATTGATTCTCGCCATCTTGACTAATATGCACATCAAAAGGACTGAATGATGAAGTATCGAGAACCAAATACTACTAGCCTTTTGAGAACGGAGTCCAATGAATTGAGCTTACCAGGTACACTCAACCGACTTATGTCTGTAGTTTGAACACTCATCTTTATTCCCCTTGTCTTTATATAATGGTGATATACAGGTAATCCGCTCATCCTCACGCACCTCACCTTAAGCCATATATACTCTGAATATCCTAGATAACCAGTGGATTGGCAGAAGCGGTGTCGTTGTTTAAGGAACGGTTTGGAGTTTGCAGTCTCTCTGGTCCGACGATACTCTTTTTTTTATATACTTTCCTTCAGTCGAGGCTGAGACTCTGTACAAAGGCTTAGCACCTGCGCTTCAAATCACACGTTGGTCTTATTCTCGGCTCGAGGAAGAGGCATTGAACAGTGATGGACAGCCATCTCGTTGGGCTCCAGTATACATAGCAGCGTAAAATCAACAGTGGCTGTCTGGAAAATGCGCTGTCTATCTTGCTGGGAGTGCGGAGACTCGAACCTCGGGCTCAAAGGAACGCTAACAGTAAGTCTTTGTGGAGTGACAACTCTGATCCATTTCCTGGTGGACGTGGAAACGTACACCAATAAGATAAACTATCCTTACGTTTTTGGGCGTGACAATATGACACAGGACGAAGCATTTTGACAAATACGCTAGGGTCTTCCCGCACATTGACAACCCTTTCCGTATTGTCTTCGAAGTGCGTAAAACAAAGAATGCAATGAAGATTACGCTGTCTTCGAGCATTTATAATACATCTTATTCATTTTTTATCTCAAGAATGATTACTAGACAGAGCAGGTACCATAATCATTCGGAAATGCGTTTCGCATTTACGCTCATCAACTCTAACGAGACAACAAAGCCGTAGCGTTCATTTTGAAATCCATGGGACCCATCCGTAAAGATAATTAGTTCGCTGATTATACAAAACACTACACTACTCTGGAAGGTCCCCGTCACTCCCATGTCTTCACTCTGCTTGAGTCCAATATCGGCCGGCGGGTGACTGCCATAGCCGCCAGGCGGCTTAAACTGTTCGAAGCAGCTTGGGTTCGAACGACCCTGCTTTGATCTTGTGCTTAAACGAGTTTGCTCGGTGGCCCTGGGGATAACTACGCCACACGCCTTCCCAACCGGGTACTTCTGATTCAATCGCGTGTCAGAATATTCCCACCAGAGTCCGAACTAGTTCAAGGGCGGCTGGAGGACGAGAGAGAGAGAGAGAGAGTACAGTTAGCGCAAAAAAGGATTACAATAAACTTAGCGGGAAACAAAGAAGCGAATATAAAACAAAAGGGAAACACAAGAGTCTCATTTAATCAACAAGACTTCTGTGTTCCAGCCCTGTTGTTAAGTGGGTGATAATGCGGTAACACAGTTATTACATTATACAATGGAACACTTCCGTGAATATTCCTGTGTTCTCTCGCCCGTCTGTCGCCGTGATCATTTGCCTTCCATACACTCGCTTATCTGAGGCAACATTTTCCACCGATTTACACGACTGTTAGTGCCTGCTGACTCCTCAGGCTTCACCTTCGTCGCCGGAGGTCGCACGAAATTTGTTTTGCCGTTCGTACAACGTAGCCGTCCTAGTATAGCTTAGATTCCGCGAGTCAACCTGAACGTGTATAGTATCTAATTTACCATCAAGGAGACGGGAAATTATCTATTTTACCGTCATGAAGACGGGAAATTGTCCATTGTGCCGTCATGATGACGGGAAATTATCTATCTTACAGACATGATAACGGGAAAGTCATACACATGTATGACACCGATTAATACCATGTTGCAGTATATTTTGGAATAGTATCAAGAAATATTCCCATCGCTTTATACAGAATTACGAAATAAACCTTTGATACGATGGTCATTATGGGGGACGGAACCAGTGGGAATAGCCCGCACTGAATACCTTTTAGTGGTGTTTGGATTGTGGGGAGTTGTCTGGTGAAGTGGGGTGCTGTATGGTAGGGAGATGTGAGGTGGAGTGAAGTATTGTATGATGGGGAGTTGTCTGGTGGAGTGGGGTGTTGTATGGTGGGGAGTTGTGTGGTGGAGTGGGGTGTTGTATCATGGGGAGTTGTACGGTGGGTTGTCTGACGAGGTAAGTTGTAAGGTGGGCATTGTCTGGCGAGTTCTTAATTGAGGAGGAATCCAGCGAGAAGTTATGTGATGGTAAGATTGCTCATTTGACCAGCCATCAGGCTGAGCTACAGAGAGTTTCATAGATACACAGACCACACAGACCCCAAGATCCCCGCGAGGTGGTCTGGCCTTAACCCAACTGAAAAAGATGCAGTTCACAAAAGCAACAGAGGAAAAGGACGGCAATTCAAAGGCTCTCCTCCCACCCTTCATTGCTTCTGGCAAAACACGCCGGACGGAAATTAAGTAGAAAAAGAAAAAAAGAACTTGCAGGAGCAATTCGCCTGAAGGTAATATTTCATAGGGAAGTGAAAAGTTAGAATTAAAGTGAACATGTCATGCAACCCATCACCAAAGACCTGTATTTCTTCACTTGAGATTAATATAGTAATATAGTCGTAAAGCACTCCCCTGTGGGTATGTCCTGTGTGCATCGGGGTAAACTGAACCATCCAGTGTGGTGTCTACCGCAAATGTTACTGTCTGGTGAAAGCTTCGAGCGGCCGAGTTGTCCAGTGATTATTTGACGGACGGAATATCATCTTATGTGCTTTATTTATAAATATATTCATTTATCTATTCATCTATTTACGTATCTACTTATTTTTTTGAGAAGTTGTCTTATTCACGAACGCTTGTTTGGTCTCCCTATGATACGGCATGCGTGGGGTTCCCTGATCATGATCAACAGAGCAGCGGCGGGAAAGTCTTTTTAATGGGCTTCAGTTCAATAAGTAAATATATGACATCGTATTACTGTATCACTGTCTGCACCCTTACAATCTTTCCGACTCACGTAGTGATACTTGGCAAGCACAAACTGGCAATGGAAGGAATGGAGCCAAGCTATTTGTTATGTATAGCTCGGCAATGTAAACTGTAATCTCGCTGAAGTAATAAGTACCATCTTAGGGTAGCGCCCGAAGATATAGATAGATAATCACTTTTTTTACAGGTAATATAGCTATGCATGATTAGTTTCAGAAAAATTTAAAGTTGCATCTCTGCCAGAGTTAGAGGTTCTCCCTGAACAGATGCAGGCACGCTGGCATTTTCGAGTGAAAACATCTTTGTCTCTATGTCCTGAGAAGAAGGAGTTACAGACACACACATACCACACAGATCCCATGGTAATTACAGATCCCATGGAGTTACAGACACACACAGGCCACAGAGACCCCATGGCAAATTAGGGTTGTCTGGCCTTATCACTACAGACAAAGATGTAGTCCCTTTAAAAGCAGTGGAAGAAAGGGACAGCAAAGCAGAAAGCGCTCTGGGAAGAGGCAGCCGTCCAGGAATAGCAAATCATACATCCACTGTAATTCCGTAATGCCTAATGTAATTTTCCACTGTAATCCTGTAATGCCTAATCTAATTTCACACTGTAATCTTGTAATGCCTAATGTAATGTCAGATTCGTTTGTAGGACATATTCAGCTCTCTCTTTTGCATTCTCTCTCTCTCTCTCTCTCTCTCTCTCTCTCTCTCTCTCTCTCTCTCTTTGTCAGCAGACACCCATCAGGATGGCGATATTTAATGAACCAACTTTGTGCCAACTTTGGTTATAACTATCTGCCCCCGAGGGTGTGACAAAGACTCTTCTGCTCTCTCTCTTATCCTTTTGAGCTACCGCTCACTTCATACGTCTGTGGCGCATAGTACTGTAACGCTTAATAATAATAAAAATAATAACAATAGTAATAATAAAAATAATGATAATGATAATAATAAAAGTAATAATAATAATAATAATAATAATAATAGTAATGATAATAATAATGCTAATAATGCTAATAACTAATAATAATGAATATAGTAATAATAATAAAAATAATAATAATAATTATTATGATAATAATAATAGTAATAATAATAATGATACTACTACTACTACTACTACCAATAATAACAATAATAATAATGTCATAATAGTAAATGTAATAATAATAGTAATAACAATAATAATTAATGATTCCCCATACAAACTTACTATATTCAGAGAGAGACGGGAAGAGAGGTGTGGGAGTGGAGCTACTGATGAGACAAACGTCCTCCAAAATTAGTAAATATTTTCCCTTGTCTTTTTTTTTTCTGTTTCATAATTCCCTCTATATTTTAATTAAGGCCAGGCCTTAATGTGGACTTTTGTCTGTGACTGGAGCCTTCAACATAAAAAAAAAGAGAGGTTTCAAGAAGTTATGGTAAAACATTAACACCCATTAGCCAGCCTATGGTGGGAAAAATCTGTCTGAAATCTGCCCTATAGCCCTACTCCTGTACGATGCTCCTGGGAGAAAAGACGATTCAGTATAACTGTTTGAAGGGAGGAGTGATCCGCAGGGTGCAGGAAACGGCAAGGGTAGCCAGGGATATTAGCGACAAAACGTCTTATCGTAGCTGACTTCAAGCATATGGAAATGGACGTGTACACCCTATATCCATCTACAGGTAAGACAAAAGAAAACGGAGGGGGGGGGGCGTTTCCAAAAACGTGTGCGGCATACGTCTTATGCTAACATATATCAGGAATAAGTAGGATTCGAACCTGGATACAGTCTCCATACGCGGTAGCCTTGCAAGAGAAAATACCATACATGGACCTCTCCTTAAGAAAATATAAAGCTACTCATGTCATGCTTGAGATATAGAATCTATAGTGAGACATGGTGTGTAAAGACAAAGAGACGATCCCCAAAATCTAAAACAAATGTCCACGATGGAAAATATGAAAGTTTTAAGCGATCACTTTACGAAACTAGCTTCGTATGGCCGATTGCAATAACGTGGGTCTAGAGCAGTTTTTACGAAAGATTCTGTGAAATCTAGAACGAGGGAGTAGACAGGTTTATACCAGCAGTAAGGTATATGTATATTGCGACAGGAACAAAGAAAAGGTATAAAGCGGGTTTAACTGGAGTTAGAAAAAAAGAATGAAGCGAAACAAAATATTGAAAAGGGATTTGAAGTCAGAGGTGTCAAAGACCATTTGAAAAGAATTCACAGAAAATCTCTAAACTACTTCACAACTCTATAAAAGAGAATTGAACAGTAAAATGATCAAATATTTAGATGAAGGATCACGAAAAGAAATTTCTTTTAACAACTGAGGACGTGCATGAAGTACATACACAACGGGGTCGGATTCCAACCCTGGGCGAGGCGTCCGGCTGCCTCAGCCACACGGCAGCTAAAAGACCAGTTTCCCAATAGGTTTTATCCTCCCGTCTCCTCAGCTCAGCGCGGTGGGGGTAGTAGGGACGTGAATCTCTCGCGGCCCCGATGGTGTGACAAATAATCTCTTTCCATACACATATATGAAGGGACAATTCGGTATCTCACAGTTTATTTACACTCGAACACTTAGTGATGCACAACCAGGAAAGATACCATGAATACAAGCAAGTAAATCCAGTGGAAGTGAGGAGCTAGATCCGTTTAGTCTCACGCACCAGATGGCATATCATCGTCTTCGTTAAAAAAATCAGAGATCCTGGGCAGTGTTTCAGCAAAATCAAAGAGAACTAACAAGGTCTTGATATTCGAGGAAGTTGACAAAAAAGTTGTCCTAACAGGTAGGTCCTGTAAAATGCTAGAAAAATAATCAAGAAGGTGTTGAAAGTTCTTGACTGACACAAGTCGAATTTAAGTGAAAGAGAATGAGGCTGTTTGTGGCAGACAACCATCGACCAGGGAAGTACTACTTTTCCTGGGTTTCGTAAGGGCTAATGATGGCGATAGAGTTAGCCAACATTACACCACCCACTCTCTCCCTAACCCCGCTGTTTCTCCTACATATGAGTTCCTAATACTCATTCCACATACTAGCAGTCTCTCTCACATACTACATTCACATCACGTAACTCACACGTCTATAAACTTTAAAATCTATTAACTTTTCTACATCACAACTTTTACGGAAGTACACGCGAACAATATATCTTTCCGGTTCCAAATCTGAACGATGCTACCGGTCGAGGAACGCTGACTGCCTTATTTCTGAAGCTCGCTGATGCTGCTTATCTACGTAAATGTTCTGTCGAGTGAGGAGGAACTATGGTTAGCTAACGTCTGCTGACAGTATCAGGATTCTGATCAAGCGCGAAGCAACAGAGACTGGGGGAAATTATGCAGAGAATCCTCGACAAACTGCAGCGGCGGTCGGACAAATGGCTGCTGAGATTTAATCCTGGGAAATGCAAAGTCAAGAGGATGGGGGAAGGGTTCACAACACACTCGACGGTGAGTGCAAACAGGGAGGGACTCGCACTGGGGATGTCTTGAATGGACCTCCATCGAACGTATGTTTCCTCCCCCATATGCTCAAATAGGAATTAAGAAACAGGTAATGATAAAACACACAAACTCAAACACACATACCTAACCATATACACACATACATAAGCACAAACTAAGACATACGAAATATACAGACTCATACACATAAACACACACAGACGTATATGCATTTCATAAACAAGTGATCATCTGTGTCTGTCTCCGCGCGAACTTTCATCGACTTCGTGCGATTATCGCTCTTATTTTTCTCTCTCTCTCTTCCCAGTTTCGATAAAAACTCATTACAAATGTCCCGAGTCCAGGGCCACAAATCTGTTAATGCTGCTTCGTAATGTGAAAACTTTAGGACTCTTTAAGCCTCGGTCTGTAAAATACGAGTGTAAGTCAAAACTAAACCTTCACCAGCACTGGTTGGATATTCGTTTCCTCCGAATCTTTCTGTTCATATCTATTGTTCGTGAGGAATGTCCACGTCTACGATAACCGATAACTCAAGATACGTCGGCATTTATCTTTTGTCTGACCGTCTCGCCTTCAGCAGAATATAGCCTTTTACAGACATTGTGAAGTGGAATCAGCCAGGTCGGTGACCGGCGATTGTTTTAGCATTTATGACACTAACGCGAGTCCAGGTGCAGTTTGCACCATCTGGGATGGCTGCAGTAGCAATATTACCGACTGCAGTTGTCGCAGCGCCGGCAGCAAGTGTAAGTTAATAAATGTTAATGTTGGTATAAGCAGTAACGATACCAACTCCTTCAGCAGTCATTTAGTTATTCGTGAAACGGTGTATAAACACGCCCGTGAGGAGTTAAACCTCGTAAGATTATATGACGAGACGTGGACATCAAAGGAATTCATTCTTTTACCGTTGAAGGCGAAATGGTACATCACATGGTGAACGAATGAGTCAGCCGGTGAGTCCACAAAACTTTCATCTAAACGTTTTCGCGTCTCTAAATCGTCCAGACACATATAGGTAAACTATTGTCATGTCCTCAAAATGAGACACTTAGTCAGTCAGTCCACACAAAATTCATGTAGGGTTTGACGTGTTCACATATATTGTCATTGCGTTGTCCAAGAATCTATCGCTGTGATTCTCAAGAGTAAGGGTTACAGCACTGAAAAAAATCTTTTCGCTATTGGTTGGTACCTAGTGGATAACGAGAATATTAGTGTAGGCCATGAATCCGTTTGTTGACAACTGCAGGACACAGCAAGATCAGCGACGAAAGAGTAGCGAACTAATGTTCGTCTCGCCATGTTAAGTACTTTTGAGTATCATTTTACTACACTGTTAAGACGATCAGAATATTCTTGTTACTTATTCATATAAAATGGGCCTTGAAAGAGCTTTTGTCCATTCAGGTAGTAGTACTGTGCGAGAGTTATAAGGTGCGCTGTTTCAATATCGTACTACTGGAGTGGTGACTATCTGTGTGATGCGGGGAGAGTATTTCATACTCATAATGTCCTGTATCATGTTCATATGAACAGTGAGAGAC
>JAYMFT010267952.1:0-10668 GCA_038088735.1 Panulirus argus
GGGATGGGTTTTTCTTCGTCTGTTTCCTGGCGCTACCTCGCTGACGCGGGAAACAGCGATCAAGTATAATAAATAAACAAATTAAATATATAAAATTACGGTAGTTGGCTGATTGAGGTCGGTAAGCCAGCCGAGTGGTGGAGTGGACCAGTCTAACGTATAAGGAACAGTCCACAACAGAAACTTTCAAAGTTTTTGGTAATATTCCATTTGTCCTGATAAAAAACTGTGTCTGCATACCCGCACTACCAACTTAAGTCCTTTGAAACTAGTGCTAACTTACGTTTAATACATTCCCCATTTACGATCAAGAATAAAATTCTTACAAAGTGAAAAATAAAGTACACCACTTGAAAATAAGTTTACGTAGATGCCAATGTGATGAGAACTGCCATGAATCTGATAAAGATAGAACAATATTCCAGTAACTAACAAGACAGGAATGCTTTAGCTTTTATTTCTAACCGGTCAGCTGCAGATTGATCAGTGACAGACATATCTATCAGTCATTAATGAACCTCTAAACATGTCTTCGACTAAGGAACCAGCAACCTCCTGGATTAGTACACGCTAACATCCACCCTAAATCCATCCCTCCTCCTCTTATCGTTCCTAAAGGACGTGTACCCTTCAAGGTAGGCAGGCTAGGCAGCGCACACACGACAAGTTGAAACTTCAAGTTTCAATTACCTGGGTACAAAAAAGTGTACTTTTTTCACATCCCACTTGTAACTAATGATAATGAAGGCCGATTATTCCTTCTGTCACTTTTACTGTCACTTTATATAATGTCTCCTACCAAGAGAGACTTTTAAACGAGACAATTTGTTCATTCACCATACATTATCTTTAACAAAACCACAAAATTAACTGACTTTACAAAATGCTAGGCAAAGACAGTCGCACACAATCAGCTGTATAAATCACTAGTGTACATATTAAAATAATTTGTTCATGCACGAAATCGTAGAATCTTCTTTAAACATGCCTCTTAAATAATCATATATCCTTCACCCATATATAAAGAATTTTCTATTCTTGTATAGATAAGCAGCAAAAAACATCCATGCCTGACTCAGCAAGTGGAAGATCACAGCGTAACGGGGAATCGATGCTGCCATTACACAGAGATTTATCATAATAATCACCACCAACTCCATTCCCAATTTTCATGGGGTGGATGAGATACACGCAGCCTCAGGACGCTAACACATCCTAAACCCAAGCCTGTAATGGTAACGTGAAACATCATTTTCCCACACTACGTAAATCCCATTCTATAAATAGACAGGTCAAGTCAATTCAAAATGGCCAGAGACAATGACCGTTTCTCCTCTTGTGCTGACAACGAAAACGCCTACCTTTTACTAGTAAGGCAATTTAAAGTGACATTTACGGCCGTTCGTTCCCTGCGTTCGACCCTGACTATCAGTATATTGCGGTAAAGAGATGAAATCAATTTCCGTACATTTACAGACGTTTTCTGGTTTAGAAATACGAAAGGTGTGAATATTGCTTTACATTTTTCTTATGTTCACTAATAAACGATTAATAACGATAATAATTCTCAATTTCAAATACTAACCGACCCCCAAAGATTAACGTACCAAAGGTGATAAGAGTCAGGTTATGACTTACGTCAAAAATGTTTTTTTTACCAATTTAATCATTGTAATACTAAAAACGGCCTAAAAAGTAAATAATCTAGAATACCAGCAGACAAAAGTGTAACGTAAGGATTTACATTTTTCTCTGAAATTTTTTCCATGAAACTCTGAACTTTTTAAAAACATGAAAGAATAAAGCAATGCCTACCCCTAAATCAAAGATGAGTAGGTTGCACGGATCTCATTTTCTGTACAAACTGCGATTCAATCAATTTGTCGGTGGACTGGACCAAACTGGAAATCAACTTCACCAGTGATTTACATATTTCCTCTGACATACTTTAATCTAGGTAAAACACACCGTACGCTATAAACCCTTCCCAGAGAAAATGGAAGCCACAGCCAGTCATGTTGCCGTCCACGGCGCAAGGAGACATTCGCAGCGTTATTAAAAGCCACCAATCATCACATTTGATTACAAAACATCCAATTCCAGGATTATCAGAGAAGGCTATGAATATTTCTAGACATCAGAGAATTCTAATTAAATAACTAGGATTCAAGAAGAGAATGCAGAGAGAGGCAGAGACAGCGTGTGTGGTTAAAACCAGTTATACGTGCATTCAGATCAAGCCACATCATATGCGGGCATGCCCGAGAGTAATTCCACGTGGACCCTGCTCTCTCTCTCTCTCTCTCTCTCTCTCTCTCTCTCTCTCTCTCTATATATATATATATATATATATATATATATATATATATATAAGCACTAATTCATTAACCTTAACGTGAAATGATTCCTGTGTAACGCACATATGGACGTAGACAAATATATCACTACTGGAGATCTAATAAATTAAAAGAAAAAATATCAAGGCAGTCGAGATAAAATCCTGTAAAATTTGAAGACATTCCAGCAAGCAAGTTTTAAAAAGTCAAACACCATTTCTTCTTCTTCTTCTTCATCTTATCATTATCCTAATTACCAAATAATATGAGATGAGATGCCATGTGCTGAAATAATAAGATATGATTTACTGAAAACATGCCAGCAGTTAGTAAGGCCGGCGGGGCACGTGCAGGCAGAACAATGCATAGCAGCGAAATCGTGATCGTTCGAGATAAAGACATCAGTTGCGTGTGACGGTTGGTGCAAAACTCTCTCGCCAAGAACTCTAAGGTTACTTTTTGGTCTGCAAAGAGATCATAGCACCAAAGGGACGTACCGTGGTGCTCAAGATGTTAAAAAAGAACTAAACCATCCCAGGAGAACGAAGGCCACAGTCTTAGGTGAGCCACGGCTGTGGGCAGACCTAGCAGCAGGCTGGGTTTAGCACTATCATCGTCCCTGGTGAACTCGCAGCTCGCCTGATCGACCTCGTCTCCTTAGCCAGTGCTCCATAAGAGGACTCTCCTCCTCCTCCTCCCACTTTTTCTTCCAGCTATTACGACGGGCACTAGCCACTTATATCCAGTTCTGACCGCCTTAACTGTAACGCTGCCACTTCTACTACTCTTTACTCTGCCGTTCCGCTACCTTTCCCTTTTATATTCCACTTCCCTCCACTATTTTGTTCCACTATTTTTCACGCCACAGCTTTTCAACTATTCTCCACCCCTCTGATGGCACTTTCCATCGTTTCACAAGCGAAAGGAATCAACTGAGGAGGGACCAGGAAGCAGGCCCGGGTGGTGTCCTGAAAGAACAGTGGTCCGGGGCCGAGAGGATCCTGCCGCTGGACACGCCCGACTGGCTAGCCAACCACGCCCGCCACGTCTTCCCCCGGATGGTCGCTGCCTCCAGCCATCACCCCAGGGAACACCTCGCGCGGGGAGGTCACCCACATCAGCGACCTCCAAAGACACACGCCCTGAGGGGAGGGCTGTGACGTACTGATGCACGCGATGGCAATAAGCAGTAACGGGTCCACTAGCAACTAAAGTCATAGCAAATCTAACTCAGTACCTCACGTCTTTACAAACTTCCGACGAAATTTTGAAAAGATGCTCTTTTTGCCAACTTTCATCAGTCTTGCGAATGCCATCCTTCCTTACTGTTCGCAGGGTCCAAGCTAGGACAAATGGGCCATGTAATTTGTTCCTACTGATGCTGGAGCCCTTAAACTACCTTCCATGTACTGATGGCCATCTCTTCAACATATTAACGGTCTTCTCCTTTACGTCTTAAAGGTTACCTCTTCTACTTATCAACGGCCACATGGCTCCACCTACGTATGAAAAACTACCTCTTATATATGTCACTGGCCACCAACGTATCAAAGACCACCTTTTGATACCCCCAAACCAAGCAAAGTTGCACTCGATTGACATCTTTTTTGACCAGTCGCATTTTCTGTCAGTCTGCTCACACATCTCTGTCCATCTCCTCACTGTCTGCCTTAACATCACTCCTCCCGATTCCGATCTCCCCTCCACTACACAGCTGGCAGCTATCAAACATCAAAACTTCTGACTGTGCATCAGTTGACAGCTACTGCAGCCCACATACATCCGCGCCGTGATAACCCACATCTTGTTACGCCTAGTGCTTCAAAACTCAAGGTTTAACAAACTAAACATTTTTCAGCCGCTAATCTTTGTAGCGATTACTGCACTCGTTACTGACAAACATACTTGGGTTAACATATATACCATCTTCCTTGGAATCAACACTGGCTTGATCCAAATGCTTCTAAATACAGCTTTAGGTCTTCATCTCCACCTCTAGCCTCTGAGCAAGTGTTAAAGAAAGTGTCCACCCCCAAACATGGAATCATGTTTGCATATTTCGAAATGCGTCGTCAAGCAAACTTTCCAAGCCCTTCTATACCCAAATATATTTTTCTTCATAAGCACGACGACTTTACCCCTTCCGTACGAATAGTCATGGTACTGCAGGGCTAAAGTCCTCACTCTCGAGGTTGTACTGTATAGGGTTAAGGCTGCGCAGGAGATCAACATCCCGGCTCTCACTTCCAGCCTTCTACCCTTCCCGCCTCACTCGCCCTGCATCCTCAACCTTCCCGACGTCAATGCTAATCTCACGGCCATGGTTCTGCCCCAAGATAAGACTTCTTTTCTCCCTTCGTCATCAAAATCCAAACGCTGTTCTCCGTTAAACCACTTCTTGTCAGCACCAAATTCAAAACTAATAAACAGTTTCCAATTATTTATTCTTCGCACCTCGTGTGTGCACAACGCCATTCGTGTATTTTTTCCTCCGAAATGAGAAACATTCAGAGTAAAATATGGAGGCAACTGTCAGCTCATCATTCCCCCCAAAAAAGTGGGAAAAATGTTTGGGTGTTATTGGGTGGGTTTTGTTGCCATGTACATCTTCCTTTGTTAGTGTATAAAAAAAAAAGACCCATATCCTCAAAGCCGAGAAGCAAGGCAACAGTGCACAGCAGAGGGCAAGAGCAATGTTGGGGTAGGAAGTTGGATTAAGGAGCGGTATGAGAGAGGCTTAAGGTGAAGGATGGAAGGAGTTAACAGTGTACTGAGAAAGGTTAGGAGCTGTGCTGAGAAGAGGTATACGGTGGTGTTGCTACGTTTCATGTGCGGGAAAAGTTGAAAGTGGAGATAGAGAGAGAGAGAGAGAGAGAGAGAGAGAGAGAGAGAGAGAGAGAGAGAGAGAGAGAGAGGGAGTGTTGGGGGGGGCGCCAACGGAGATGAAGTCAGACTTCAGCAAACTGAGTCTGGGAAAGGTTTCAAGTGAATAATGTTAGAGGTCTAACGTTGAACGTGGGGTGGATTCTTTAAGAACCAGGTATACAGCTAAATTTGAAATAATTATACAGTAGACTGGCAAAGTCTTCAATGGGTCAGAAGTATAATGTGGTTGGAGGAGGCTTATCGTGGACTGAGGAAGTTTAAAAGACGGGGAGTGTGTGGGGAGACAAGTCTAAAAGTGGAAGCTACGGTACTGTGCGTGGGAGACCGCATCACTAAACCAGCCTAGTTCAACATTGCCACCTGCCAGGCACTACATACACCAAAAAAGTCTTCTTCTAACCTTTGTTGACTAGGGTGGGTGGAAACTCATTTCGGAGCCTAGCCTCCTATTTATATATCAATGCTAATAATTACAGCCACAATCGCAGTAAAGTAACAGCTTGAAAAGTTAAGAGAATAAGGACTGTAAACTTACCTTCCGATAGGTCGAAATCGGGAAGACTGCTGCCCTCAAATAATAGGCTTGGCCCTCAAATTGGAATGAAAAAGAAAAAAAGTCCGGATAACCTACATTCATAAACCATAACTTGCATTTCCTTTGCAAACAGACCGAGTGTTCACATTATCAACATTGCAGAATCACCGATGGTTATGTTTTAGTGCTGAACATTGTACAAAAGTAGAAAGTCACGGAAACAAGAGTTCATAACGACCAATATGCGAGGGCATGTCAATGGGTTCATCGCCCTTTTTGAGGAAACGCGATGAGCGGAACGTAGCGTCGCCTGTTTCAAAAACTGACCCACCCTCCTAAGGGCTGGACAAGCGTGTGTTTCCTCATGATTTTCCCCGGCAGGTGGGTTTTGTTTCTGATTACAAACTGAGCGCCAGACTAGTAGACCTTAGAACTGGATCCGTTTTTTCTATTATCCTTCGCTCCCTACGACAACCTTTAACATTTAGGTGAGCCACAAGAGAATTAATGCTTGAAGGATTATAAGATCGTTACCACCACGTCTGCTGATAAAGAACGTTGAATCTTCTTTTCATAACACACGACCCGGGCAATATCGAGCAAGAACATCCAGTAAAAACTATCATAAACTTGTCAAGAGACTGCTTTTGCGTCGGGGGAGCAAATCCTCTCTTGCACGTCGCGTAACTTTTGATCTTCAACACCAGAAGTTGGTTCGCACGCGCGGGAAAGGTGAAGGTCCCGCCCGCTAATATAAACAAGGATCCGCCGGTCAGAACCCAGTGACCCTACAGCAACCACGGCGAGAACATGCTGGCCATAGTGAGTATCATCTGATCCAGACTTTTAACCAACACTTGTCTAAATCATTTGTAAGCGCCACCAGAGGAAACTGTATTTCTAACAATATCACGCGTGGGCGCTTGTTATGGCTTGAATGAAATTTCGATTCAGAGCAAAGGGAACTTGAAAGTATCTGTTTATTGAAAGATAATTTGCTGCTAACGATTCAGTATGAAATCGAACGTCTAAGCCTCGTCTCCATGAAACAAAGAAGAAATATATGGAAATCTATAAATCAAAACAAGTAATTGGATATCACTTCTGCAGATTCTCCCTTTTTAAAAGTCTTGATCTGTTAACTCCTTACGGTTGAAGGGACGACTCTTGGCTTTACAAGAACCACTTTATAGTGACAGTATATGTGCTCCTTACTACCCGAAGAAGGAGCACAAGATTTCTCGGTTAGTGGATGGAGCCTGACGTTAACAGAACTCAAGCCCAAACGACCATAACTTGGATACGATGGCCTTGCCTTCGACCCAGCACTTTCGAAAGACCCTAGTAGTCAGCTGCTATTTGAATTTCTTATGGGTTTGGTCAAAGGACAGGCCCTCGTACCCATGTACACGCCAATGGAGTTAGAAACATATTTTGAGGACATGATTACCTGGATAATTTCATTATATACTCAATATATTTCCTAACTTTGGCTCGATTAATAGGCTGAAAAGGAAGAAAAAAATATCAAAACTGAAACCGCAAAACCTAAACCAAAACCAAACTGGTCGAACAAACTGTCATAGGCTTCAAGACGTAATGATGCAGTGATGTTTTGTATTCGATGCCAGTTCGTTTCCCATTGTATATTGTATGTTGGTCATGACCAATACACATTCTGCATAACAAAAAATACATATTGTATGAGGAGGGTGATATTAAATGAACCTATAACTCTATCTTCTTCCACTAAAGAATCATACGACAAGAATTACCGAGACACATTGGTAGGCGGGAAAACTATAAATCTTGCACCAAAAACGAGCAAAAAATGAAAACAAAAATAATCTCGGCTTGCTGAATAATATATTAACAAAGCAATGCTCACCTGCTGCTAATAACGTTAACAGACAATTCCTCAAGTGGTTAATTAATGTAATGGGATGTCAAAACACAGGAGGACCGAATTCTAGAACTGCTGTGGAGAGACAGTGAATCAGTGTTGCCAATTCCTGATAATGCAGTGCCCCAAGCACCAATTGCTGGCGAGGATCACCTCAGTGGATGGTCATAACCACAAAACGCAAATCTCCGTTTGTTTTAGTGTAAGGTGGTGGTGTATGTGAGGTGCAAAAGTTCCCAGATGGTGAGGTGAGGTGCGTCTTGGTGAGGAAAGCGTTTCAGTTGGTAGAGGCATTATGTCCGCTGGTAAGGATGTGCTAGGTGTTGCTGGTGCTGGTAGGAGAGGCTTTGATGTTTTCGTCGCTTATTTTACACTGGCTTGAATCTTCACCGCGGTGTCAACCTTGACGTCAAAAGGAATTGTAAATCTAACATACTGTTTCTTGGCCAATCAATCTGCCATCTGTGACCATCTCGCCCTTCCACCTCAGTCTAGATATATTTTACTGTAATAGCTGTAAAGAACGTTAACGTATCTTCATTTAGTCACAGTTCCTACCTAGCTAACAAAGACATGGTTGCAGGTCCTATAACGTATAAGTTCTGCTCGCATGGTTTGTGTCTGCTCACATAAAGTAATGACGCACATATAAGAGATACTTCTATAAGTGATGATCTTAGGATGCTACTAACTGAACAATCTTCCCTCTCGGCAGGTGGTGCTGGCGGTGGTAGCCACCTTGCAAGTGGAGTGCGCACCCAATCCATTTTGGCCTGGGTTCTCCCACGCCCCAGCCTTCTCCCAGCCGGTGAAAAAATCACACTACACATACGACACCATCAAGACCCAATGGAAACCTTCACCATTCTACCACAGCGGGAAAGTCCAGGACCCAGCCGAGATCCAGCGAGCCCGCGAGGAATTCCTGGACACGTGGCTTCAGCAGGCTAGGCTGACGCTGGACATCCACTCCCCCAGCAACGGGGCGGAGGGCGACGTGGTGGCTGATGACGCGGCTCTAGATTATCTGGACGAAGCTCCACTGCTCGATGAGGTGGCCCCCGACGCCGCCCCTGCTGACGCAGATCAACCTGTCCCCGACCCCGACCGGGGTGCCCTGGAGCCCGAGACGACAGCCCTAGACCAACCCATGGATTATGACCTAGCAGCTGATGAAGCTGCACAGCAGCCAGAATTCTCCGACGCACTGCCAGCCGAGGCTGACCAACAGCCTGAGGTCGTGGACACGATGGCAGCCGACGCTGAAGCACAACCAGACTACTTCGATCCACTGTATGTTGAAGATGAGGCGCTGATTGCCGCTGAAGAGGAGTTTGTGGGAGAAGATTTGGCTCCTACGGCCGAGGAGGCTGTTCCTGAGGTTGCTGAGGCGGAAGCCGTTCCGACTCTCGTTGAACAGGACACCACCGTCGTTCTGCAACCAGAGCCCGAGGTGCTTCCCGAACCCGTACCCGTAATTCGCTCCAGACAACCCGGAAGGCGACCCATGAGGAGGAGGAAACCTGTTGTGAAATCCTTTGTAGAGTACAGCTTTGGACCCGTTGAGCACCCTACTTTCGAACCTGTTGCAGACTACGACGTGCGGCCCGAGGAAACAATCGTGGAACCTGATGTACCTTTCGTGGAGCCCGATGTACAAACATTCGTGGAACAAGATGTACCATTAGTGGAACCCGATGTACCATACACGGAGCCTGATGTACAACCATTTACGGAACCCGATGTAAAGCCATACAGGGAACCCACTACGGAGGGTATCTGGGAAACCACTGCAGAGCCTATTACGGAACCCGCAGCGGAACCTACGACAGAAACGATCCTGGAGCAAACCACGGAAATCACCGATCCCGTGGCAGAACCAGCTGAAGAGCCTACCACAAAACCCAACGAAGAGCTTCCTGTGGATCCCGAGAGAGACTTCGTCGATGAGCCCGCTGCAGACGCTGTCACGGAGCACACCGAAGAACCCGTCGAAGAGGGCGCTGTGGAACCCTATACCCGGATACGACCCACTGAAAATCCCGAAGCGGAACTAACCCCGCGAAGGCGACGCCCTGTAAGGCCCAGAACCAAACCCTCAACTGAGGACGAGCCCGAGTCCACAACAAGGGATAGGTCTAAATCAGCCGCAGCTTCCAGCGGAAGGAGTATCAGTGCGGCGAGGCCGAGGCCCGCGTCCCAAAGGAGACCAGCCGGTAACCGCCAGCGGAACTCTGGGGCCAGCTCCCGCCGCAGGCCCCATGCACATCGACCCATCTATTCTCCCTTCAACGGTGAAGGTCTAGACTACACCCTCCAGTACTTCCCTAACCATGGGTTCTCACATTACTATGTCTCCACGCCAATTGGTGGAGGCAGCAGACATTATTAGGGGGGGAGGGGAAGGAAGGGTCACGGAAAGTAATTTAGATATGTAAATATGTTTCTCTTCTACTACAGTCATTCGACGGATTCTCTGTAGCCTCCCTCTCCAAATTTGTTCTTCTCACATGTAAATACTTTTCATTTATTTGTATATATCTGCTGTTTCCCCCATATGCCTTACAGCATCCTTTACTTAATAAAAAAAAAAATGAATAACGATGATTAGAAACCAGAGGCACAGAGTTCCAAGTTCCATAATTTTTTATAAGTATTGTGCACAATAAAGTGCCCAGAAATAAAGTGTGCGTATTAATGACGGATCCCAACTAAAAGATAAACAACCCTGATGAATTCATAGGTCGCCAGGGGTCAAGCCCGAAGAGGTCTGAATCCTGGTCGCGGCAGTCGGCTAAGCTGTTCATTTTCCCTTTAGGGTGGTCGACAATCTGGGCACCTGGCTTAGGCTACGGCACACACACGCACACACACACACACACATATATATATATATATATATATATATTTTTTTTTTTCTTTTTCATACACATTCGCTGTTTCCCGCTTTAGCGAGGTAGCGTTAAGAACAGAGGATTGAGCCTTAGAGGAAAAATCCTCACTTGGCC
>JAYMFT010267963.1:0-10668 GCA_038088735.1 Panulirus argus
ACATTTACTCTCAACTTTCTCCTTTCACACACTTTTCCAAACTCAGTCACCAACTTTTGCAGTTTCTCACTCAAATCGGCCACCAGTGCTGTATCATCTGCGAACAACAACTGACTCACTTCCCAGGCCCTCTCATCCCCAACTTAGTAATTACTCACACTGAATCATACACACACACACATGGAGTCAAGCAAACGTACATATGAAGAGGCAGCCAGATGGCTTCTTTGAAAGATAAGCAGACAGGTAAAAAATCATATAAATAGACGGAAAAACAAGAAACACACACCCACAAACATGTAGACTGATGATGTACGCAGTGAACAGTTCTTAAGAGATGAAAGGACAGAACTACAGGACATAACATAAATCTAAGCAAAAATCTCATCAAAAAAGATGTTAGTAACTACTTTTACAGTATAAGAATGACTAAACATTTAGTTAAAGCAGACAACATAAAGAAATTTAAAAAGTTCTATGGATGAGACTGCTCAATAAATGAGGCCACATGGATGTAATACTCCTTCCCCATACACTCCAAATAGGTAATAATACCCACATACACTTATATGTCTGGCAACATGAGTAATACTCTCTCCCCATAACACACAAATCTAACTAACGGATGCTGGAACTAAATAGCTGCAAGTACATATGGAGATGGCCTGTTGGCAAATGGAGAGGAACTTGAGATCAAAAGTCATATAAGAGTTGGAGTGGTGGAGACAAACTCACAGAAGAGCTAAATTAACCCTAATATATAACAAGAGTACAATATAGGATAGCAAGGATAGAAAAACTACAGTCTCTGGAGAAAAAATCTAACGATTATAGTCTGAAAAACGGCTTTCATTTGTCAGGTCTTATTTGTTGAACAAATCCTATTAGATGTTTACTTATGGAGGGAATATCATATGTCTGGCTGCATGGCATAGTCCACAATGTCAAATGACATGATTTGCAACCTCAGTTACCCAGTACTATCCACCTAACTATATCTCTGATGCCTGTTCCCCCCTGAAACTCCCTCAAGGGGGTGGCCACCGCAATAGGGTCTCCATAACTAGCAAACTCCAGTGTCGCTTCTTAACCTTTACTGCCTCAACGTTAACAGGCCACTGGCAGAGAGCAATTCTAGTGCAGTGTTTACAGAGGTTCTTACCTAATGTTTCCACTGACTACTTTTACCTAATGTGTCAAGCTAATGTTCCTGCCTAATGTTCCAACCTACTACTGTTACTTAATGCTCCCACCTAATGTTCCTACTTACTACTTCTACCTAATGTTTCTATTTAATGCTCCTGCCAAACCTACCTACTACTTCTATCTATTGCCCCTACCATTTTGCTAAAAGACATGGCTAGTACTTAATTTTCACCAGAGGAAAATCTGAGTTATGTAGAATGAGATGTGTGATTTAAGTGTTGTCAAGTGTTATATGTGACAAGGTAAGACTGTATGTTTGTGGAAAGAATACAAACTGCCATGTGTGGGTGAGGCAGAGAGAAAAGACAGCTACCCCAGTCTGAGCACAACATGACAACCACAGAAGTGCTGGCTCACTACGCTGTGTCATTAACCCTCCCGGTACCCAGGCGGGTAATACTGGTGATATGCCTCCCTGGTTGTTGGCAACCTACAAACAACTACCTGCCCTGTGCTACTGACAAATCTTAATTGCTATCTTTGTGTTCTGTCATAATTTTGCTGTTTCTAATCTGGATGAAATTTTCCCTTCTACCAATAACAAATCTCCACCAATAACTAATCATGGGTCCTAAAATGTTGTCCCACAAAGAAAGGGCCTGTATTCTTGCTTGGAAGCAAGAAATAAATGTCAGACTTATTTGCATGCTAAGGGTTAGCCAATCCAGTAGAGAATGTGTTATTCTCAAACTAAGAATGGTTAAGTCTTGGTTCATGAGAAGAAGAAAAAAAAAAAATCATATTTTTCATGCATCTTTTCAAAAAGAAGAAGAAAAAAAAAGTTCTGTACACTGGGGAAAGGCTGAAAAAATCAACTGCATAACAAAAGGGTTAATTCATGTTTAATATTAGATCCTTCACCAGAGCAAGGATGGCATCTGAGTGAACCAGGACATTTACTTGCCGGGACAAATTTACAGTAAGAAAAAAGTTGGGGATGCCAAATTATCAGCATCATAATTCCTCTCTAGCATGTCTCAAAGCCAGTTTAGGAAATCCTAACATTTGCTTTAAATTTACAATGAATATTAAGCTTTCCTCCCTACATTTGTAGTGGCAAACCCGTGATAAAAAATATCATTTCAAAGTGCTAAGTTGCCTTCAATTATCTGCACTTATGTCAGAAAAACTATAAAGAAATTAAAATGAAGAGCGATATATGTTCAGAAAACATTTATGATAATGCCAAACAGGAATGTATAAACATGCAGACTGCAATATCTTTTCATTATGGATCATATACTTAATATATTCATGTCAACTTTACCATGCAACAGTATCTACACATTTTAAATTACTAAATTCTAATACAACTTACATTGAGTAGTCTAAAGCTCTATCTAAGCATATAAATTTGTAATCTAAATTTTCAATATTCTGACACATCATATAAAAGGAATGAAGCAACACAGTATCTAAAAAATGACCCTAAGGGTGGAAATGCATGAGGTGCTGTCAACCAAAATAAATCACTTTAAATTTTGTGAAAATAAAGCTGGTGACAAATTATTGTACCCTCCATGTTATCAGCATGCACATCTTAGTTTTTCTGTATGCATTCTTAGGGTTTCCAAAAACTTATCTGTAGTGAGTTATAGGCCAATCATCTTTTAAACTTACTCTCAATACCAGAGTAAGTAAAAATTTAGTGAATCAACATATTTTCATTCTGCTCTAGAAATTTCAACATATGTGCATTCATTTAACTTCCATTAGCAATCCTGAGGTGCTATGTAGTGACATAATGGATTCAGAGGCAAGCATAAAGGAGAATATGTAACCCATATGAATTTCTTTGATTATCAATGGCACATATCAAACCATCAAATGAGAAATACAAAGGACTACTGCAAGAAATGTAAATCAAGAGTATTCAATGTTTCATTACATTTCAAAGGTGGTTGTTAACTGGAAGAAAGAGCCAGGTATACTCTAGCAACACTGTATAGGTTTTGAGTTTGAAACATTTGCATCATCAAGTACTTTCCTCTAACTTAAAGCAACTTATCTATGAAGACAAAAACACCTTGCACTTTCCCTTAAAGGCCAATCAACAGCAGTCATTAATATTCTTTTTGGCAGTTTCAGAAAATTGGCAAGGTATAAATCTCCAAATTATTAATAAGAAAGGTTAATAAGTTTGCGAATTCTCTACATATATAGTTAATGGTGTTCGTGCCACACATCTAAAATTATTTACACTATCACACCAAAGTACTGACATGCATTTTGAAACGAGCACTGGCCGAGCCTAGCAGGCTTCTGACCAAGTTACTGGACTAGTCACCTAGGACTGCCTCGTTGGCCTTGTTTGACAGACTCTTGTTAGTGAGGTTCTTTGGCAAGGTCATGGCAGGTCGTATCAGAGTAGGATAGCCTGGTGAGCATGCGAGTGGGAAGATGCAATATAATATCATCCTTTAATAGCTATGTTCTTTATTTCTTGACTAAATAACTTGGATTAATTACAACATTCTCTTTATTTACTATTACAAAGAGAGTTTACAAGCAGCAACCATGAAGACCACTGAAAAAAAGATATATTATAATTCCCACTGAAACATCATTTCTTTAAAAAAGCAAACTGAAGTACTGTATCTATCCAGTATGTCCCATTAACAAGTTTAGGAGACAAAGTCTTACAAGGATTATGGGGACATTCTAAGTGTTATCCAAAATATGTAAAATTACTAGGGTGCTAAAAAGTTGTACAACACTGTTACCAACCTACTGTTGTACACATCTAGTGACATTCCTGTATTCAAAAGCCTCAAGACAAAACCTCAAGCCATAATCAAAACCTTTTTCCTTTAATTTTCTAATTAGAATCCAGTTAATACTGACTGATAAAACCTAATGTTTCACTCCATTTTATGTGTCATATCAGTGCTAGTACTATATCTTTTATGGGCATGAATGTAATGTTCTTTATCTAACTGGACAACAAATCCCTTGATCACATGTAATACTGCATTTAATTATGTTCTGACAAATACACTCCTGCCAACCTTCCAAAACAAAGACAAGTTAATATTTCCATGGCGACTTTCCTGAAGAGATATCATTTTCCATAAACTACCCTGTCAACCTATGAAAAGGAACAAGATGCAATAAAGATTTATTGAAAATGCAACATCCTTTATATCAATTCTCTTAAGTAACTTGAATGGTGCTTTATGCACCATACTGTACATTGAGTAAATGGAAATTCTTTCATAATGTTCCTTTGGGAATTGACAGGTATGAAAGTATAATTTCCATTTACTGCTAGTCAAAGCTTTTACACCACAAGCTGTCTTATCATAACATACAATTCCACTAAAACAGATAAATGACTGGACAAATGGTAAAATCAGACAATAAACAGCAAATACTTGGGTGAAGCTAGAAGGATATAGATTAAAAAGGCAGACTAACACACAGAAAGAAACACTAGCTTTTCAGCACAAATGTAATCCAAAAGGGAGATAAATAAGCATATTGCTAGACTGATGTTGAGAAAGACCGGTACTCTTAACTCCAATCTTTAGTGTAAATCTTCACACTTTCTTGTGGTCCTTACATCACCTGCCTTTCTGGGACAACTAGCAGCATCTAAAGATATTCCAGTTTCTAAATACACTGTTATATCAAAAAAGTGAGAAGATACGTCTAATGGGAAAATAATGGCACTTATAAGTAGATTAATCATGCTCAATCCCTAAAACATTCAAACAAAAAGGAAACTTAAGGTTTAGCATTGTTAGGCTGAAAAAAATCAGATTTCAATAAAAACACACCAAACAGAACATCCCTACAATGTAAATTGTTAGTCCTAGTCAAAGTCAACTTACTTACAGATATAGTATGGATGAGTACAAGGAAGATTAGCATAGATACCTAAACAGAGAGAGGAAATATATACCATTTGGTATAGCTGTCATCTGCATAACACCAAAATCTATAGAAATAATACAGTATACATATCTAGATAAATATGAACATGAGTAAAAATCAATTAAATAAAAAATATAAGCAGGGTTGTTCAGGATATAGTTTTTGGGTGGTTTACTTAGACCCCTCTAAAGCTCTAAGACACAAAGATACCCATCCTAACCTACAATATTCATGAAGGCTGTGGTTTACCAGACTAAAGAACCCTTCCTGACTTAACATGGGCCAGCTTAAGACTAAACCTCCAGTTATCGTTACTTTGCTACAGTTGTTCCCAGTTAAACATTTTCATAACCAGCATAATTCAAGAAAAATCCAAATGAGGTTTATGAGTCTTATGCCATTATATTACTGGGATGCTAAAAATGACTCCATTGAGTTTATTATGTGTCTGATCAAAACTTTTTAAGTATCACCAAGGTTAAGCTACAGCTTACATTCCAAGTTGGACCCTTTCATAAGAGGCTTAATTCAAGCAAAATCAAAACAAGAGTTATGGGCCTTATGCTGATCATTTACTAAGATGCTGGGAAACAACTGTATAAAGTTAAATATGTATATAATCTAGAATTTTCATATCATAATCAAGTTTATTTTGAAGGTTATAGTGCAAATTCTGACTGGATAAACCACAAATGTACAAAAAACAATGGATAAAATGATCCCAAAGAGCTCATCATGCTAAGCTGGTTATACAATAAATGAACTCGTGTTAAATACAGCGTCTCCTTTTAATTTTGAATGGCCTAAAGCTTAAAGTACAATAAAAGTGAAATAACATAAAATAAGCACAAATAAGAAAAATTTTTGGAAAAACATGGTTGATATTACTGCTATGATCTGGTAGGTCAGATAGCTATATACACCTGAAAATACATAAAACAAGACAAGGACGTGCAAGGCATCCATGGAATGTTTGTGTTGCCTGCAGAGCAGCAGAACTGTTGGCAATATGAAAACAGGTGAAAATACTATTTGGAGAATATCAAATAACATTTTCATTAGTGGTACAAAAGTCAAACTAGATTTACAGGTGTTAGCTCACTGAATACTTTAAATGCCAGGAAAAACTGTACAAACTTTCATGGCAAAAAGTGGTATTCTATCTAGACTATGAGGTAGGTTACGTTAAAGGTTAAACCTTTTCACAGGTGGCATAACTCAGGCAAAATCTAAACTAGGGTTATCGACCTTATGCCAATAAAGTCTTTAGATCCTGAGAAACAATTCATGATCTTATACCTGATTAAGTTTTCAAGTTGTATCAAAGGTAAAACTGAAAGTTAAAGTGACTCCCAAACCACAGACAAATGATGAAGATCGACAAAGTGATCCTTAAATGTCTGCCAAGCTATGCAGGTGACAAATATTACACCATAAATGAACTATACAGTGGTCTATACATCTTCAATCATCGTCAGAACCATCTTCAATAAAAGTTGTTCAAAGTTACTTTGGGTGAAATGGAAAGGGTGAAAATTTTCTTTCAGGGAAAAAAAAAAAAAAGACATGTATGGATGGTACCTGCCAGACAGGACTGCAAGTGATATAGAATGTAAATGAAAAAGCTTCAGGAGGTGAAGAGGAAGGAAGGTACAGGGGCTAAACAAGAAAAGGCAAATGTGAGATGGGGTGAGAGAGTATCATGATTTTTTTTTTTTTTTGGGGGGGGGGATACTTTTGATGAAACCCTCGACATATCCAATGCAACTGACAGGGTGTGGCATAAGTCTGTGCTTTCTAAACTTCCTTCCTCTGAATTTTGTACTTCTCTTTGTTCCCTAAAACACAGCTTCCTCATTGGCTGCTCCAATGCAATAGTAGCTAATGCAGCAACTAACCCCCTTTCATCCTATCAACAGTGATGTTCCTCACGGTTGCGACCTATCACCTACTCTCTTTCTGCTTTCAATTAACGATCTTTCCATACATCGCAATAATACTGCTCTCTCTTTGTTCTATGGGTATTACTTTGGTTACTGTTATTGTGAGCTGTCTGCATGTGTCACCAACCAAGGCATGAAACTAAGGCACACATGTAGCATGACTGATTATGAACTGTAGATGATGAGTCATAAAAGAATATGGAATCATATCATCATCAGCCAAAAATTCATCTTAGATACATTTGATATTAAACATTTAGCATCACTGGATCTCCTAAACCTGCTTTGTATTACCAAGTGCCACAGTTACTGCACAATTATTATGGTTTACACAGTCTTTTTTTTTCAAGAGTTATCATCTATTACCAAGTGCCACAGTTACTGCACAGTTATTATGGTTTACACAGTCTTTTTTTTCAAGAGTTATCATCAAATATCAACATAAAAAAAGAAAGAAAAAAAAATTTCTTCACTAGCCCCTAGTGAAATTGTCACAACCAGTATTCTGCAGTTTTACCAAGCAATGTTGGACCATAAATCAAAACTTAAAATAGAACTACTCATGAAATACATGAATGTAATTAGAACGAGGATACACACAAAAGTATCAAAAAATAATCACTCTAATGCATAAACCCTTGATGCAGATTGGCTTTCTTCTATACACCAAAAATAATCACTCTAATGCATAAACCCTTGATGCAGATTGGCTTTCTTCTATACACAAATGACGGTAATTCTTAAATAATCCTACTCACCTAATGTTTGCTCTACAGGAGTGACAATAAAATGTTTACACAAAAATATTTTTAAAGCCTTTAACTTATGTTAAATAAACTTTTATATCAGCTACAATGGTAACAATATTATAGGTAGGGATAAATGAAGAAAAATATTTTCAACTTACGTGGCATTCCCACCGTATGTGAAGCATACTGTGGAGGTTCCTGCATGTGAGGGGGAGGCGGTGGGGGGGTGTAAGATCCCTGGGGTGCTCCATGGGCCATTGGATGCACCATTCCCACTTGTGGAGGAGGTGCTGGGCTTCCTCCATTGTGGTTTAGTGGGGCTACATGTGCTGCTGACTGATGTGGAAGAGTGCTATACCCACTTGAACGGTCATTGCGACGTGGATGGCCAATAGGATAATTTGGTGCATAGTTACTAGGTACCTAGATTAGAAAAAAATCTGTAAGACAATATAAATCTATTGGATGAAGTGTGAGGATCCCCGGTTGAAAACAGTCCCTCCACTAAAGCAAAACTTCAACTACAGTCCTCCTTGTATTTCTTCTTAGAAACTGGTGGTACCATGCTTTGTTAAAGAAAAATCTTACTGGCAACTTGTATAATGTGAGGTCTCTGATGAAAATAGGTGAAAGCTTGTCAGATCATGTGTTAATAAAAAGTAGGTTGGTTTAGCATCATAACTGCGATGGCTTAGAGCTTGGAATGTTATTGACGCAGCAAGAAGGATAAGAACAAAACCCAAGGAATGGAAGTGTAAAAATATTAAATTTCCATTAGTTTGACAAAAAGCTGATGGACAGCAACTGAATGGCTTAAGTATTTCATATACTGTTGTTGTATTATTTCATAAAATATACACTAAACAATACATCTTATAACAACATCATCATTACAACTAGTTTGCTGAGATATGTTCTATTGACAGCATATAAAGGTTAATGGTAATTATCAATTCATGATGCTATATTTAGTCTTACTTTTTTCAATCATATATGCATTTGTTTGCAAATGATTTGCCTAAAATATCATTTACATCAAAAAGTAATATTAGAAAATCATCATGATTACAAAATGAGTTTGTTAAGATGCATGCTACTGTTAGCCTGTACACAAATATGATAATTATCAATTTGTGACACCATTCTCGGTCTTAAATTTTTTTCTACAAGAACTGTTTGCAAATGACTCCCCTATAATGTTATACACCAGGAATTCTCAACTTACAAATGGGTTATGTTCCTGCACTACACTCATAAGTTTTGAAGTGTTCATAAGTTGGAAAATATCAAAAAATTATATTACACATAAAATCATAATTAATACCTATAACTGTCTAAAATACTGTAATAAATAACATATTATGAAAATATAGTTAATAAAACATCATATCAAAAAACATTCAATAAAAAAGTTTACTTTCAAATAGTTTCTCTGTTCATAATACATGTAACCGTTTGTATGTTGGACTAGGAATTAACAAGCATTTTCTCAAGTTTGTTCATAAGTAGAGGTGTTCAGAGATTAATCATTTGGAGTCTGGGACTCTCAGTATACTAAATGATATATCTTAAATTAACATCACTATCATGAAGTAAAATTGTTGAATACCACCATAAATTCATTAATTCAATTGTAAATGTGGATCATCCCATTAAAACAGTTAAGTGAGTGTCCACTGTACTTCCTATCCATTTACAAGAGGTGAATCAAGTGCATGGACATATGTAACTTTTGTTGGAATCAAATCTTGCTGAAGAAGGGTCTTCCACCTAACAAACAAGCAAAAAATCTGGGACACCCAGTTCCCTTGAGTAGACTTCCTACACCTGCCTTCCATACTCAAAAAGGAATATGAAATGGAGGTTTCTTTTATTCTTAACACTACAGAGCAATCAATTATCTTTTAATAGGTGCAATTAGATGAAAATCAAACCACTCCCTCACCATTCATTGCTCAATACATATGTAAGAATGTAAGAATGCAAAACTGCATGTGTTGCAAATATGAAAGGGTTTCAATTCACATCAAAATTACAAACTACTTTTTTATTTTGACACAACTTCCCACAATTTAAAAGCTGATCTAAATATCCTTGATTAATATGAAAATTTTCTCGAGTCCAATCTAAACTTGGAACACATCCTAACCACAAAACAACATTAGATAAACTTTTGAAATAACCCAGTGTAAGACACACTTATGACAAATAAGAAAATTCAAAGTAATAAAATCTTATTACCCTCAAATATGGCAACAAACCTGAGGTGGAGCAACTGCTGGTGGTGTGCGGTACTCGCGTGAGCCACGGGAAAGACTGCTGACTGATCTATTGGCTTGAGGAGGTGTGGGAGGTTTCGTGGTGGGTGCTGGTCCAGCAGATGTAGGAGGCTGTTGGTGAGCTGGAGGAGGAGGCATCCCCACACTACTGGTCGATCGCCTGGACCGTGGGGTACTGCTTGATGATGACCGTATGCCATGACCAATGTCATCCAACACTGCAAATCAGCTATTAACTAATGACAAATTACAAACAGAAATGAATGCAACACTCCTAATTAGCTTTTAGTAAATAACTATGATTCCTAAAACATCCTCCTCTAAAATATAGTCAATCTTTAAACTTTTACAATGTAAAGCACTTTATCAATATGGAATACTAAAAAAGATAAGATGGAGAATCAGGGTGAAGACTATGAGCATAAGAAAGAAGCAAATGCAGAAAAATGTAAGATGTACATAAGCGATGTTATCTGGAGAGGATTTTCACACTAAATCCTGCTGTAAGACATGATATGGATCAGAGATCAAACAATATACACTTTTTTTTTTTTTTTTTTTTAAGGCTCCAGTCACGGACAAAAGTCCACATCAAGGCCGGGCCCTAATTGAAAT
>JAYMFT010267974.1:0-10668 GCA_038088735.1 Panulirus argus
GTTTTTCCCCCTTTCTCAATTCTCTCTATATTCCAGTTAGGGCCCGGCCTTGATGTGGACTTTTGTCCGTGACTGGAGCCTTCAACATAAAAAAAAAGATTAAGTGGCCTTGGCTTTATAAAGTTGTTTATTTTGACGCAATCATTCAATATCTCATGCAACTCAAAACTCACTTTTTGGTTACTAATGATTCTCTGTGAATGATGCAATGAGTTCACTCCACATTAGGATTTTCCTTCTTAATCCATGCAACGGATCCGTCACTTTTCCGGTCGTGGATGCAGCAGCGTCTGTACGTAAGTTAATGCAAGATTTCTAACTAAGCCCTTGTTAAGAGAAGAACTGATTGATGACATTGAAAATGGCTCCACCAGTTGTGTGTTCATTTTGTTTTTTGTTTTTTACAAAAAATTACTTTTTTATTTATATCATCTCCATCAATGTATCTCACAAATGAGACAAGTTGAGCCTGTCCACAGACGTCAGTAGATTTGTCAAGTTGAAGTGAAAAAGACTGGCATGTTTTCAGCTAATGAACAACTTGGTCATTAATATCTGTACTCATTTCATTTACCCTTCGAGAAACAGTTTGGTGTGACAAAGGAACAGCCTCTAGTTGGTCAGGTGTCCTTTAATCTAGCATTTTTCCAGCCATCACAACCGCAGCTGGCAATATAATTTCTTCAGTTACATCAAATGGTTTTTGAGCTGTATCAACTAATAACGATACAGCTAAGAATGCTTCCAGAGTTTTGCTTGCTGTTGTGGAGGCTTTCTTAACTGTTCTCTGGGAACACTTAAAATCAGAGAGCTTTCTTTTAAAAAAAACTCCGCTGGTTTACCAACATGACACTGATGTTTTGTATTAAGGGGACATTGGAGGTGAGCTGATTTCACAATACTGCTGGCCAACCTCTCCCCACAAAAGAAGTACAGAGCTTCCGGAGCATCAGAATTCGCAGAAGTAAATCCAAAAAACACATAATCTTCCTTGCATTGCCGATATTTAGGTGGGTTTGTTTTCTTTGCGACTGCTTGATTTCCTTCACTTGTATTGCTGCTGCGTCTACTTCAGCTGTCACGTTTTAACCATCCATCCGTATTTCTTGCTGTTAAAGAAATAACTGTGTCTGTAAGCTTACATATAAATCTGAAAAGAGATGTTCATACTCTCACTCCTAAAACAAAACTGAGCAAGCATGACTCGAGCGAGGAGTTCAGCACTGTTCCCGTACGCGTCCTGTCCCGTTTCCTCTCCCTCCCCCCTACTCCCATCTCCCCTCAATTTCTTTCTCGTTTATTTTAATTCTTACTCTGTTCTCTAGTCATTCACTTAAGTTGGAAACTGAGTAAGTGTTGTGGTTATTCAGTTATTCTACACTCTTAAACAATCACCCACGCACACGTATACATGCTCAGTAAAGTTACTGATCCAGAATGTCATATGACCCGTATGTGATATAGTTTGAGAAAAAAAAGTCATTATCTTCTCACGTACTCCTTTGAACAACACTTCTCCAGGCTAGCATCCTCAGCTGTATCTTTATTAGTTGCTTAAGCTAAATAGCCATTTCATATAGCTGAAAAACTGGTATTGCCAGCTGCAGTTGTGATGGCTAAAAAAAAAAAAAAAATGCTAGATTAAAAGACACCTGACCAACTAAAGGCTGCTCCTTTGTCACACCAAACTGTTTCTCGAAGGGTAAATGAAATGAGTACAGATATTAATGACCAGGTTGTTCATTAGCTGAAAACATGCCAGTCTTTTTCACTTCAACTTGACGAATCGACAGACGTCAGTGAACAGGCTCAACTTGTCTCATTTGTGAGATACATTGATAGAGATGATATAAATGAATACGTACTTTTTTTGTAAAAATATAGAAGAACGCACAGCTGGTTGTAGCCATTTTAATTCAAACAATCAGTTTTTCTCCGAACAAAGGCTTAGTTGGAAATCTTGCATTAACTTACGTACAGACTCTGCTGCATCCATGACAGGAAAAGTAAAAGGATTCGTTGCATGGATTAAGAAGCAAAATCCTAATGTGGAGTGGACCCATTGCATCATTCACAGAGAATCATTAGTAACCAAAAATACGAGTTCAGAGTTGCATGGAATATTGAATGATGGCGTATATGTAATCATCTTTATAAAGCCAAGGTCACATAATGCTCGCTTGTTTCACAGAATGTGCGAAAGCATAGAGTCTGAGCAGACAGGGCTATTACTGCACACAGAGGTTCGCTGGCTGTCGAGAGGGAGGGTACTCGCCAGGTTGTTCGAGTTGCGATATGAGGCAGGCTCCTTTTATCAGAACATGGATCTCCTTTTGCCACATTTTTTGAAAACACAACTTGGCTTGCATAACTGGCATATCTTGCAGACATATTTAGCAAAATGAATAAGTTGAATTTGTCTCTGCAGGGCAGTGATACAAACATTTTCAGTTTATGTGAAAAAGTTGGTGATTTTCAAAAGAAAATAGAGTTGTGGAAGGAGATATCCTCAGGGGGGAAATTTTACGTGTTTTGCTCTGTCTGATGCTTATTTTTCCAGTAATAATGATGAGAAAGAATGACTGTGAAACCAGTTATCATGCAACATTTGACCAACCTTATCTGTGCTTTTAAATCTTACTTTCTTGATATGTATGTGAGATTTGTACAGCTGGATTGGATTAGAAATCCATTCCTCCTATCTGAAAATAATATGAGGAAACTTCCTATTTGCCTTCAGGAAGCACTGTTAGAAGTGTGTTTGGACTGTGGCCTCAAACTGATATTTGAAAGCTCAATCGTCACACGGTTTTGGAGCTGTGTAAAGAAGGAGCACCCTGACCTAGGAGAGAAGGCTTTGGAAAACCTTCTGCCCTGTGGGTGTACCTACCTTTGTAAAGATCTTTCTCTGCAATGAGCCGTCATCGAATCAAGACAGAAAAGCAACCTAAATGTAAACCTGGAACAAAGCCTGATCACTGCAGTCGCTTCTCTACCGCCCAGAATGGCAAATATCATCAGCGAACATCAAACCCTCATTTCAAATTGAGTTGTATGTAATTTTTAAGCATTTTTATATTATTTCGTTTGTCTTTTTCCTTTAGTATACTGAACAATAAATCATTGTCCAGCACTCAAATTAGGCGAACTTTTAATACAATTTGCATTGTCCTTCCAAATATTGAGTTTAATCAGTCATTGGGGTACTTAATGGTAGAAGAAGGTAACAAGGGGTACAATAGACAAAAAAAGTTTGGACAACACTAATCCAGACCATGGAGTGTCCCCGGGACCGCGGTGTGGCCCCAGACCGTGATGTATCCCCGAGACCGTGGTATGTCCCCCAGACCGTGGTGTGGCCCCAATGTGACGTGTGCTCCAGACCATGGTGTGTCCCCCAGACTGTGGTGTGGCCCTATACCGTGGTGTGTCCCCAGACCGTGGGTTGTCCGCCAGACTGTGATGTGTCCCATAGACCGTGGTGTGGCTCCAGACCGCTGTATGTCCCCCAGACCGTGGTGTGTCACCCAGACTGTGATGTGTTCCCCAGACCGTGGTGTGTTCCCACACCGTATTGTATCGCCCAGACCATGATGTGTCACCCAGACTGTGATGTGGTCCCAAGACTGTTGTGTGTCCCCAGACCGTTATGTGTTCCCTAGACTGTGGTGTAATCCCAGACTGTGGTGTGTCCCCTAGACCGTGTCGTGTCCCCTAGACCATGGCGTGTTCCCAGACTGTGTTGTGTCCTCTAGACCGTAGTGTGTCCCCTAGACAGTGGTGTGGCCCCAGACGCTAATGTGTCCCCCCAGAGGGTGGTGTGTCCCCCAGACTGTGGTGTGTCCTCAGACTGTGATGTTTCCCCAAGACTGGTATGTGTCCCCAGACCGTTATGTGTCCCGAGACCGTTATGTGTCCCCTAGACTGTGGTGTATCTCCAGACTGTGGTGTGTCCTCAGACTGTGGCGTGTTCCCCTAACCGAGGTATGTCCCCCAGACCTTAGTGTTTCCCTAGACCGTAATGTGTCCCCCAGACCGTGGCGTGTCCTCCAGATCGTGGTGTGACCCCCAGACCGTGGTATGTACCCCAGACTGTGATGTGTCACCCAGACTGTGATGTGTCTACCAGACTGTGGTGTGTCCCCAAGACTGTTGTGTGTCCCCAGACCGTTATGTGTCCCCAGACGGATATGTATCCCCTAGACTGTGGTGGATCCCCAGACAGTGGTGTGTCTCCAAACCGTGGCGTTTCCCCAGGTCGTGGTGTCCCCAGACCGTGGTGTGTCCTCCATACTGTGGTGTGTATTCCAACCGTGGTGTGTCCCCAGATCGTGGTGTGTCCCCAGATCGTGGTGTGTGCCCTAGACCGTGACGTGTCCCCAAGACATCGATGTGTCCCCCAGACCGTGGTGTGTACCCTAGACTGTGATGTGTTCCCAGATCGCGGTGTGTCCCCAGATTGTGGTGTGTTCCCCAGACCGTGATGTGTCCCCTAGACATCGATGTGTCCCCAAGACCGTGGTGTGTCCCCTAGACTGTGGTGTGTCCCCCAGACTTCGATGTGTCCCCCAGAGCGTGGTGTGTCCCCCAGTCAGTGGTGTGAGAAGTTTCTGCATGGAACATGACATATGCAGTGTACTTATTGTAAGCTATGCATGCATTTACAGTCTCAAACAAGTGACTGTCTATAGCATCCTGACCTTAGCTTTATCCAGGAGATCAAGTGGCATAAGTGAGAGTGGAAGGTGGGTCTTGATGAGTCTAGGATCTGGCAGGCATTCGCTCATCTGCAGAAACACCCCTTCTTCATGCTTCTTGCCTGGGCACGTCTGCTTGAAACTTTGTTCAAATTCTTCATGTCTTTCAAGATTAGCCTTGCTGTCAAAGAGCATGTCCATGCTGAGGATTTAAGATTCTTTTATCAGAGAAATTTCCCACACTGTGGCTGGTTAATGATTTTCTTAGCAACATATGCAATCTATATGGGGCAGATTTTTCAACAGATGATACGACACAATGCTAGTAGTACAAGCGAAAAGCACCATCCCTGCCAGCTCAGATAATAACTAGTTACAGAATACATTTCAGTCAACAGTCCCAAATCCGGCAACCCTAAAGCAGAGCAGTGAACAATTTTCAAAAGTTTCTGGATTTTGGACACCAAAAATGCCAAGGCGACTTAATGTGTATATTGTATAAATTGTTACTTAACCTGTGGTATTTCCTACATCCAACATATGATCTTACATGAGTGACAACTGTAGTGATTTATGGTAATTAAATTCTTCTTTCTCTTTGATCCCATATGGTGATTGCAGTGCTTATGAAGTGCTGAGTGCACAGCCGAGGTTGAAGGTGAATTTTAAGGTGTTTTAATGAAGTTGATTACTCAGAATAGGCAGGAGTCTAATCTTCCCTTTCATTCATCATATTGGCTGGCGTTGATATGCGTAGAGGACCATCACAACTTACACCATGTTCAGGAGCTTCAGGGAAGGGCGACTAGTGAAGGACTTAGAGTTCCGTACCTTGGCGTCTACAATGTTCTGATGACATTTTAAACAGTTATTCCAGTGTCTCTTGATTCATTTGATTAAGTTTTATTTAGTTTTTCTTATGTTGAAGGGTCCAGTTACAGACAAAAGTCTACATCAAGGCCGGGCTTTAATTGAAATAGAGAAAGAATTATGAAACGGAAAAAGAAAAGACAAGGAAAAGTATTTCCGAATTTTGGAGGAAGTGAAAGACCTGTCTCTTGAAATGTACAAGGTCATAGGTATTGAGAAAGACATGGGGTAAAGAGTTCTAAAGCTTCGACGTGTAAGAAAAGAAGCAGGTATCAAAACGACCCACCATTGAGTTGCCGATGGCAATACAATAATCATATGACGCAGCAGCTTACCGAGCATTGCGTGGTCTAGCTTGTGGAGGGGGCACACAAGCAGCCAGCTCTCGGGAGCAAAAACCAAAGTAATACCTATAGAAAAGGGAAAGTGAACCAATAATGCGGAGTAAGGCAAGAGCGTCAAGTTTGGAAGTTAGCTTGGAATAGTTTATAAGTCGGATCGATTTCGACTGACCTCTGTTTAGTAAGAAAACAGAGCTAGAACCACCCCATATGAGAGTGCAGTACTCCATACATGGACGAATTAATCCCTTGTATAAGCAGAGCAACTGTTCAGAAGAGAAGTTTCAACATCTAAACAGGACACCCAGTTTCTTCGAGAGAGACTTAGCTATTCCTGTAATGTGGGGTTTTCAAGAAAGATTGGATGTTACAGTAATACCAAGTACGTTCACTGAGTCAAGAAGTGGAATTACAGAACAGTCAAAGTTGTGAGGAGTTTTCGATGGAGAGATATGTAGAAATTGGGTCTTGGAGGCATTAAACTTAACTAGATTTTGTGTACCCCACTGAGATAGCCTATCCAAGTCTGAGTTTACTGAGGAAGCTGTGTCAAGACGTGATGCAGATCGAATGTGAGACGAGGGAGCAGAATTTAAGGATGGTGATGAGTGCAATGCTGAGTCGTCAGCGTATGAGTGCTTGGGTTATTTGTAGAGGAGAAGAAATCGTTGAAAAAAAGGAGAAAAAGTGTAGGGGACAAGACAGAACCTTGAGGGACACCGCTCTTGATGGAGAAAAGGGGGGAGGCTGATCCATCAACAACCACAGAGATAGATCGGCCAGAGAGGAAGCTCAGTATGAAGAAGCAAAGTGAGGGAGATGAGACCCCGATACCACACCCTGTCAAAAAACCTTAGATACGTCGCGGGCAACTAAGCATGACTCCCCAAAATCTTTCAGGGAAGATGACCAGACATTAGTAAGATAGGAAAGAATATCACAAGTGGATCTCCCCTTACAGAAGCCATACTGGTGATCGGAGAGAATACTGTGATTTTCGAGGTGTTTAAGGATATGAGAGTTGAGGAGGGATTCAAAGACTTTGGAAATGGGAGATGTCAAAGCAACAGAACGATAGTCAGAGGGGTCAGAACAGTCACCCTTCTTTGGAATGGGATGTATCGATACATGTTTCCAAGGAGAATAAAAAACTTTTTTTTTCTTAATGGAAACGGAACAGACGAGCAATCACATGTGCAAGTTCAGAGGCACACTTTCAGTACACGAGGATGGATGCTATCAGGACCATAAGCCTTGCTTGTGTCCAGAGAGAGAAGCGCTTTTCGGACAGTCCGAAAAGAGATTACGGGAAGAGGCATAGGATTAGTGAGAGAAGCATCAGGGGGTGAAGGAATGTTAGAGTCATCCAAGGTGGAGTTAGAGGAGAAACGGGAACCAAAGGGAGAGACAGCTATAGTACCGTCAGGACGGAAAAGTGAGGGAAAGGTAGAGCGACAGTTGTTAGGAACGCTTCGCCTCACGGATAACGCACTTGCAACAATTACGGGCAGTGATAAAAGCTGAACGGGAGCCAGAGGTAGGAGAGTTTTTCCAAGCCCGATATGCCTGATCCCTTGCCTGAATTGCCTCAGAACAGGAACGGTTGAACCATGGATAGGCTTTTGTAAAATTAAACTAAGACAGTGGCAGGGATTATACAGAAGGTGAATGCTGGGGATTTCAGTGAGGACTGATATCCTCTAAGTTCTGGAATCTGAATTGGATTTTGGATTGTCTGATTTGAGACGTTTGACCATAATGACATGAAAACAATAATATCCAGATTAAACACACCTACACTTATCTATAAATCAGTGACTGTATTTTGTTATGTACGACACTACTAACTGGTTAACATGGGGTCTCCTAGTATATTACCATTCACTACCATATGAATGAATTTCATCTCAAAAGACTACCAGCCTCATAAGAAATACTCCAGTGTATGAATTAGTGATACCTAACCTTCGTCATAACTTCTAAACACATTCAGTTAAAGAATATGCCACATTTTCATACTCAATTTGTGGTGCTCGTGTCAAGATGGAGGAGTTGGCTCCAGGATGGTTCAGGTCTGGGTTGTGGAGCATCGTCCAGAGAATCTCCTGCATCCACGTTGTCCCAGACTTGGGCATCGTCATCAACACCACGTCGCTGGATCTGAGCTGAAGGTAAATAAAATACAAAGGAAAAGTATGTATTAAGCTTTGCTACGGAATGATTGGAAGGATAGTGACAAATTCGTCATTCACTGAATCAATATTTTATTTTCAGCGGGATGAGCATGTTTTATATCGTAAATGATGATCAAAATTCTTATGTACCTTGAAGTTGTATATCTTATCGGCAAAGTGGGTGAAGGCGGTTGGGTAGAGCCATCCGTCGGGCTTGAGACGGATCATTCCGTGGTTGTATAGCGTCTGTTCTTGCTCCATCTTGGCCAACCAGTCTTCACTCATGGCCACCACCTCGTGCCCGCTACTCAGTCGTCCGATCATATCCTGAAGACAAGGGATCAGATTCAGCGCCTACAGAGTGACAGTTAGGAATAAGAATAAATGCTATCAGCTGTAGATACTAATCGTAAGCTCTCAGCCTTACTTCTACTTTTTCACAAACTTCAGTATCTTCAGCGGTGGTGTACCCGAAAAAAATGAGGAGCATATCTTTGCTTTAGTATCACTGTTTATAATGTGAGGCTCCGTGATTTATGTGCTCATTGTAACCCCTTCGGTAATGATGTAGCTAATGGACAGGATCTGAGGCACTAGGAATTTCCTCCTGGTTCAGGGCTATTGTTTTTTGAGACAATATCAAAAAATAATTATGAAAAAATTGATGTTAGAAAGGAGACCTCTTTTTCCGTTCGTCAGTAAACATATACATACGTAGTTTGTAGTAATACTCCGTGCGGCATCATCAACTAATTTCAGCGAGCCGTTGACTCATGGACCATGGCATGGGCCCCACGCATAGTGAGAGTGTATGTGGTCTTAGAATCATCTTTAACACCCGAAGAAGGTGTTAAAGATTTTTCAGTTGGTGGATGTAACTTGACGCTGACGGCCTTAATGACCCTGGCAGTTGATAACGACCAAAAGACCAAACCACCAACCATGAACCAAGGGAGAGGCAACCCGCCAGTGGTGAACCAATCAGTGCACAGGAATTTTGAGAACATTAAGCAAAACAAAGGCCTAGTCTTATATAGCGAAGTACCCCAGTTTCCAAGGACTACATTTCCAGGTATTAGTGTGTATGGTCTTAGAATCATCGTGTACACCAAAAGGTGATCTTCCGGTTGATGATAAAGAATTAACGTTGACGGCTTTGATGACCCCGGAAGGCGATAGGCCTAAATTCCAAGTAACCAACCAGCCTGATACCTAAGGACCAAAGACAAAGTGAAAACGTATATGGTCTGAGAACTATTTTGAGTACATGAAGGCGAGTCATGTGTTCAGCTTGTTCGACCAGTGGTAGTAGCTTGAAAGTTGATGGCATTAATGACCCTGGCAGTCGATAGGCCCTCAACCCATATAACCGGCCAACCAACCTGATAACATTCGGATCTCGTCACTTTTCTCAGCTACCTACCCAAGTAGCAACAACAGCCAAGACTCCTCCCTGATGTCCAGTTCTAAAAACCACCACACCTCTTTGTTGGTAAGACAATATTTTTGTGTTTTACTAGTGTTTCTCTCTTTCGTCTTTCTTGGAGAAAAGATGTAAATACAGGTACAAAAAATACTTCGAAAACGGATTATGTGACGGATTAGTAATGTATAGTCTGGTATAGCTGTGTACTAGAGTGCAATCCTAACCTTGCTATACCCTAACCTGATCACATGTGGTTAGAGCAATGTTGCAGTTTACAATATGTCAGTGCACGGCGAGGTGCCCACCTACACGCCAGATAATCCCTTAATACCAGGCAACACCTCCTGTTGGATGTCTGTTTCCTGTTCCTGTGGCTGCATACCGTATCCTACTTGATGGCGTCTAGCCACAAGCCTCCACTCACACAACAACCACAGCACAACTATTACTGTAAGCTTCTTGATGCCCAGGTCTGCAAATGCCCAACAACTTGCGCCTGATTGTGAAACTCCTCCAGGAAAGTTGGAAGATGGTCTGCGCCCCATTTCTCAAGAACTAATTCCTCCGTGTCCAGCGATCTTTTAAGACACCGTTCCTGAGTCCTACAAGAGCGCAGTGATTAATGTTCTTCTGTTCCTTGTATCAAAGCCTCTCCACTTACTCCACAGTGACCTCAGCCAACAAATGAAGAGACGCATCCACAGACTCTGGAATAGGCTTCCTCCAGCATAAGGAACTCTTTGTAGATTATGTAAGTGATCGACTTCAAATTCCCGTTCCTATCCCAGCAAAATTTCTTTGTCCCCATCGCCAGTTGCTATCCTCTTCTTGTAAACCTTGCTAGCACCTGGCAACCTGTTGACAGAGTTTGCAGACATCAATCAACTCACCCTTGTCGTCCCAACTATCAAGGACAATGTCATTCATCAAAAAAAACAACCCCTTACGTCTGCCCTTGGAGCCGGAAAGAGCTGCCAGAAATGAGTTTAGAAATATGAAGATGAGCATCATCTGTCCTTTTTAATGCTTCTTCACATGTTCTCAATCTTGTCTGCCTGTGACTGTAGCCCTACAACGATTATGAGGACAAACACACATTTACTCTCTCTCTCTCTCTCTCTCTCTCTCTCTCTCTCTCTCTCTCTCTCTCTCTCTCTCTC
>JAYMFT010267985.1:0-10668 GCA_038088735.1 Panulirus argus
TATATATATATATATATATATATATATATATATATATATATATATATATATATATATATATATATAATCCCAGAGGTAGAGGAGAATAAACTCTATTTCCGTATTCCCAGCATGCTGAATAGGGCAAATGAAAGGGGCGGGAGCAGGGAGGCTGGAAACCCTCCCCTTCTTGTGTTTCAATTTCTAAAAGATAAAACAGAAGAAGGAGCCATACGGGGAGTGCTTATCCTCCTCAAAGGCTCAGATTGAGGTGTCTGAATAAGTGTGGTTGTAACCAAAATGAAAAGAGAGGAGAGATAAGTTGTATGTTTGAGGAGAGAAACCTGGACATTCTGGTTCCGAGTGAAGTGAAGCTCAACGGGAAAGGGCAAGAATGGTTTGTAATTGTCTTGGGAGTAAAGTCAGGGGTTGGTTAATGGAAAAGAGCTTAGGAAGGAGTAGCACTACTCCTGAAGCAGTTGTGGGAGTGTGTGATACAATGTTAGGAAGTAAATTCTAGACTGATGTGGGTAAAACTGAAAGTGGATGGTGAGAGATGTGTGATTACTGGTGTTTGTCATGAGATGAAAGATCAAGAGAGGCAAGTGTTTTGGGAGCAGCTGAGTGTATGTGTCAGCAGTTTTGGTGCACAGGAAAGTAATGTGGGAGTTGAGGGCATAATTGGTGCAAATGGGGTATTTGGGGTTATGAATGAAAATGTGAAGAGCTTATGGAGTTGTATACTGAAAAAAGACTGGTGACTGGGAATATTTGGTTTAAAAAGAGAGATATACACAAGCACACGTATGCGAGTAGGAGAGATGGCAAACAGGCATTATTAGATCACATATTAATTAATAGGCATGTAAAACAAAGACTTTTGGATGTGAATGTGCTGAGAAGGGCTGCTGGTGGAATGTCTGATTACTAGCTTGTGGAGGCAAGGGTGAAGATTTGTAGAAGTTTTTGAAAAAGAGGAGACAATGTTGGGAAGATGAGAATGATAAGAGTAAGTGAGCATGGAAAGGAGACTTGTGTGAAGGAATACCAGCAGACATTGAGTGTAGAATGGCAAGAAGTGATAGCAAATGAAGAGAGGGGAGTGGGTGGGGATGCATGTGGCGTGCAAAATGTGGGAGATGGGCAGATTAGAAAGGATAGTGAGAGGTGGGATGAAGAAGTAAAGTTGCTAACGAAAGAGAAAAGAGTGGCATTTGGGTGGTACTTACAAGAGAGGAGTGCAAATGCTTGGGAGATGTAAAAGAGAAAGCCGCAGGAGGTCAAGAGGAAGGTGCAGTGGCTGAAAAAGAGGGCAAATGAGAGTTGGGGAGATAGAGTATCATTAAACTTTAGGGAGAGTAAAAAGATGTTTTGGAAGGAGCTAAATAATGTGCAAAAGACAAATAGGAACATCGGCAAAGGGAGCAAAAGGGGAAGAGATAACAGGCAGGGATGGAGTGAGGAAGAGATAGAGTGAGTATTTTGACGGACTGTTAAATCTGTTTGATGATAGAGTGGCAGATGTAGGATGTTTTGGTTAAGATGGCATGCGAAGTGAGAGTCATGGAGAGTGGTTTGGTGAAAAGATAAGAGGTGGTGAAAGCCTTGCAGAAGATGAAGTGCAGCATGGCGGTGGGATTGGACGGTACTGCAGCTGAATTTATTAAGAAAGAGGGTGACTGTGTTGATGATTGGTTGGTAAAGGTATTCAGTGTATATATGGATCATGGTGAGGTGCCTGAGGATTGGGAGAATGCATGTATAGTGCCACTGTATTAAGGCAAAGGGGATAAAGATGAGTGTTCAAACCACAGAGGTATAAGTTTGTTAAGTATAACTGATAAATTGTATGGGAGGCTACTGATTGAGAGGGTGAAGGCATATACTGAGCATGAGATTGGGGAGGAGCGGTATGGTTTCAGAAGCATTAGAGGATGTGTGGATCAGGTAATTGCTTTGAAGAATGTGTGTGAGAAATACGCAGAAAATTAGATGGATTTGTATGTGGCACTGATGGATCTGGGGAAGGCATATGATTGGATTGATAGAGATGCTTTGTGGAATGTCTAAGGAATATATGGTATGGGAGGTGAGAAGTTGCAGAAGTTGGTGAATGGGTTTTGTAAGAGTATGTGAAAGGAGAGAGCTGAGAGTAAATGTGAACAAAAGTAAGATTATTAGAATCAGCAGGGTTGAGGGACAAGTTAGCTGGGATGTAAGTTTGAACAGATAAAAACTGGAGGAAGTGAAGTGCTTTAGATATCTAAGAGCTCACTTCAACTCCTATAATTACATTTGCTACCATATCCAATCCCAAGTATCTAAATGCTACACTTCCTTTAAATTCTTTACCTTCAAACTTACACTTCATAACCTCTCTCTATTTAATGCTAAACCTAAAAACTTTGCTTTTATTCATATTTACTCTCAACTTTCTCCTTTCACACACTCTCCCAAATTTAGACACCAGCTTCTGCAGTTTCTCACTCAACCCTGCCACCAGTGCCATATTATCAGCAAAGAACAACTGACTCACTTCCCAGCCCCCCCACTCCCCACATCCCCAGCTTATGGTGTAAGTGTTCTATTTACCAAGACCCATGCAATCACCTTCCTTACCATGCCATCCATTAACAGACTGAACAGCTGAAGTGCCATCACATACCCCTGCTGCAGACCCATCTTCATCTGGAACCACTCACCCTCCTCTCTACCCACTCATACACATGCCTTTCTCTGTCAATAAAAACTCCTCACTGCTTCCCAAAGCTTTCCTCTCACACCATACATTCATAGCACTTTTCACAAAGCATCTCTTTTAACCCTGTCATATGCTTTCTCCAGATCCATGAATGTCACTTACAAATCCTTCCGTTTCTCCAAGTATTTCTCACACACATTATTCAAAACAAATACCTGATCCAAACATCCTCTAACACTCCTGAAACCACTTTATTGCTCTCCAGTTTGATGCACTGTGCATGTCAACACCTTTTCAATCACCCCTAATCCATACAGCTTACCAGGTGCGCTCATCAAACCAATACCTCATTGATTCAAACACCCACCTTTGTCCCCCTTGCCTTTATACAATGGCAATATAGATGGATTCTACCAAACTTCAGCCACTTCACCATGATCCATGCATGCAATGACAATCCTAACTAACCAAGCAACAATGGAGTCACCCCCCTTCTTAGGGCATTCAAACGCAATATTATCCATCCCAGTTGCCTTGTTATATTTCACCTAACATAAATCTACTCTCACTTCTTTCACTTCACACACCTCCCCAACCTAAACACCCTACATCTGCCACTCTTTCATCAAACACACTCAAATATCCTTCAAAGTGCTCATGCCATTTCCTCTTCATCTCATCAGTGCCTGTTACTACTTTCCAATTTGCCCCCTTCATCAACGTTCCCATCTGTTCTCTTGATTTTCTCCCTATTAACCTCCTAAAACACTGTAATCTCCCTCAAGTTTGCTGATAGTCTGATACTCATTCATCTTTACTTTCACTTTCCCTCTTTTTCAACCCCTGCCACTTTCTCTAATGCATCTATCAATCACACTCACTCCTTCCTGGTAAGCATCAGCCATACACCTCTCGTATTTCATAAGCAACTTTAATATGTCATCTTACCAGTCACTATCCCTTCCCACCTGCCCATCTATAACATGCTCCACACTTCTCTCGCACATGCCAGCACTGCTTCCCCAAAAACTTCCTATTCCTCATCCACTCCCTTAGCTTTGTTTACTCTCACCTTTTGCTATTCTGCACTCAATCTCTCCTAATATTTCTTCACAATAACCTCTTTTCAGAGCTCACTCACTTTTCACCACCCTCTTCTCATCCATATCATTTCCTCTTTTCCAAAAATCTTTACAAATCTTCACCCATGCCTCCTCCAGATAATGATCAGACATCCCACCAGCTGCCCCTCTCAGCACAATCACATCCATGAATCTCTTATTTTTCATGCTTATCAATTAGTATGTAACCCAGTAATACCCACTTACCATCTTCCTTATTAGTACATGTATACCTGTGTATGTCCCTCTTTTTAAAGCAGGTATTCCCAACACCAGTCCTTTCTCAGCACACAACTTCATAAGCTATTGATTATTTCCATTCACCTTAATAAATACCCTATGCTCCCAATTATACCATCAACTGCCACATTTCTTACTTTCACATTCAAATCACCCATCAATAATACCTGGTATTTTGCAACACAATTACTAACACACTCACTCAATTATGGCTCACTTCAGCTTCTATGGTTCCATTCCATACCACATGCATTCCCTTGTTTCTAAAATCCAAATCTAAATGACCTGTCTCTCTTCACTGTTAAACCTAATAATCTTGCTATTATTCATATTTACTCTGAAGTTTCTCCTTTCACACTCTCCCATACATACATTGGAGGAAAGACATGGTACATGTATAAAAGGTTAAGAGAAGGAGGAACACGGGTGTAAAACTCTCTACCCGTAACACACAAATAAGAATCACCAGCTTCTAAAGTTTCTCACTTGAATCTGCATTCACCTCCCTCATTACCCTATCCATTACTAAATTAAACAGCCATGGTGACATCACACATACCTGCCACAGACTCATCATCATCCAGAACCATTCACCCATGTTTCTTCCTACTCATATACACACCTTACACTCTTGATAAACCCTCTTCAGTGCTTCTAGGTTTCCTCTCACACCACATATTTATGCTTCCACAGAGCATCTATATCTCTCTAACGCATGCTTTCTCCAGATCCATAAATGCCAGAGACAAATCCTTATGTTCCTATAAGTATTCCTCAGACACATTCTTCACAGCAAACACCTGATCCATAAATCATCTACAACTCATGAAGCAACACTGTTCCCCAACCCCCATTCTGAAATTCTGTTCATCCCACCATCCTCTCAGTCACCATTCTCCCATACAACTCATCAACTACTCTCTAGAAGCTTTTATCTGTGTAATTTGAACATTTACTTTTGTCCTCTTTGGCCTGAAACAATGGCACAACGCAAGCATTCTTCCAATATTCAAACACCTCATCATGAGATATAAATACAATGAAAACCAAAACTACCCAATCAACAACACTAGTATTCTTAAAAAATTCAACTGCAATACCATCCACTCCAGCCACTTCATTGCACTCTAACTTACACTAACTAGGCTTTCACTGCCTGCTCTCTTTTCACCAACTAATTTCCATGACTCTTTCTATGCCCAAAATATCCCATATTGCCACCATATCATCAAACACCTTTACGAACTGATCGAAATATTCACTCCATCTCTTCTTTGCCTCATTTCTGCATGTTACCACTTCCCCATTTGCCCCTTCAACAATGTTCCCATTTTTCCTCTTGTTTTTCATGCTATTAACTTCCCTCCAAACATTTTCTTATTCTCCCAGAGGTTTGCTGATACTATGCTCATCCTCTCATATTTTTTTTTTTTCAACCTCCCCATCTTCCTCTTGACCTTCTGGCACTTTCTCTTGTACATCTATCAATCAACTGCATTCCTTCCCTGAGAGAATGCCCAATTACCTCTCTTTTCTCTTTCCTTAGTAACTTAAATCTTTTTTATCACAGTTCACTACCTTTTCTCACCTGTCAACATCAAAATATCACACACTTCCCTCACACACATAAGCAGTGTTTCTCTAAATACATACTATTCCTCAACAACTCCACTAGCTTCATTTACTCTCACCTTTTGCCATTCTACACTCAATTCTCCAGGTATTTCTTGTCATAAGTCCTTTTACCGTCACTCACTTTCACAACTCTCTACCAATCCATGTCATTCCCTCTTTTCTTAAAGCTTCAGCAAACCTTCAACCTTGCCTCCACCAATTAATGATCAGATATCCCACCATCTCACCCTTTCAGTACAAAGGCATCCAAGAGTCTCTCCTATCAATCAGAACATAACCCAGTAATGTTCCCCAACCATCTTTCCTACTAACCCAAGTATAATTAAGTATGTCTCTCTTTTTAAACCAAGTATTCTCAATCATCTCTTCTTTTTCAGTGCACAATTACATAAACTGTTTAACATTCTTACTCACAACACTGGGTACCCCAAGACCCACATTGGTACCCTCAATTGCCACATACCCACTTTCACATTCTAATCATCCATTACTAAAACCCAATTCTCTGAATCAAAACTGTTGATGCACTTACCAAGCTCCTTCCGTAACACTTGCCTCTCTTCCTTAGTTCTCTTATTTCTGGATATGATGGGACCGAAGGGTGATGAACTGAAAATGTAAGTTCTTGACTCCCATTTATTAAAATAGACAGACAGACTAACATGAGAGCATCAGATTGCATCCATTACTCGTCACTCCTCAGCGGGTACTGCTGGCCCACGCAACGTGCATGCATGGCGGGAAAGCAGCAACGTTCACGGTACAATGTAACTTTGAAATCCAGCCAGCGGTCTTACAATGTGCAGCACCGATACTTGATATCTACACACCTCCCTCCTCCTTTACGCTGGTAGCAGAGTCTCGAGTGGAACATTGAATCTTTCCAGCGAGTCGGGGTGAATGAAAAGGGGCATTGGGAGGGTTGAGTGATGGATCTCGTTCCTGGCCAGAGCAAGGGGACACAGGGACTTGGGGGGGAGGGGTCATTGCTCGTATTAATCACTGGGCATAGATGTCTATGGTTTCGAAACCAAACGCGACCACTAGGAAGGTGCACCTCGTACAGTCTTGACCTGCCTTGGCCCATCATGATGCTAACTTTGTCCCACTGTAACATCGTGGCGTCCTGTATTCTGACTCGCTGACCAATGGTGACCTTGGTTAGAGGGCGGGCATGAGAGTTGTAGTGGATCATGACCTGGTCAGTGTGGGCAGCAGTACGACAGTTGTAGTCCTCAGTCTTAGTTTGCCACTCATCCATGAATGATGCGGTGGGCCAGAACACAGATGCGAAGAGGGCGTCCATAGAGAATCTGCGCAGGGGAGCATCCAGCAGGGGTCGGGGTGTTCCGAAGCTCCAGCAGTCCTCTATCAAAGTCTTTGCAGTCAATGTTTCCTGACGGGGTGGTCTTAAGGATAAAATGTTTGACTGCTTTTACTGCCGCTTCTGCGTGTCCGTTAGACTGAGGGTAATGTGGAGAAGTAATAAGGTGGTGAATGCCCCAGCGGTCAGTGAAGCACCTGAAGTCTTGGCTGGAGAATGGGGGACCTCCGTTGGTCCATAAGTGGAGTGGGGCACCAACCTCACGGAAGTAGACACAAAACATTCTTGTGACTCTAGCTGCGGTCGTGTCACGTCCACAGGGAACAACTACAGGTCAGCCTGAAAGTTGATCAGCAATAATAAGGAATGACTTCCCTGCAACTTGAAAGAAGTCAGCTGACAAACTTTCGAAGGGCCGGGACGTGTTGTCTTCGCACATGTAGGGTTCCTGTTGCTGGCTGGGAAGAAGCTGTTGGCAGGCATCGCAGGCTTCTGCTGTACTCTTTATATTGGCATCGATGCCTGGCCAAAATACTGTCTGTCTTGCGTGACGTCGAGTAGCTTCGATCCCTTGGTGGCTGTCATGGAGGCAAGCCAAGGTGTGTCTACGGAGGGCTGCAGGATAACGATCCAGGGCCCGTACAACATTAATTCTCCATCCGCGTAAAGGTTTTCCCGCAGTTTCCAATACAGGAGGGTGGAGGCATGGAGGTAGTAGTGGTTGGTGGGAAACCTATTGGAGACGTTGTGGACGAGGTGACTGTAGTATTGATCCTGAGATGCAGCGGTGCGGAGCTCCTGTAGGGTCCTATCTTCTTCGAGGATGGGTCCTGTTGCCTGGTCGTCAGTAGAAGTGGCGGTGCTGGCAACGATACATCTGACATGGGCAGTCAAGGTGATGCAGTCTTCCTCATCTTCAGGTGTAGGGTGGCTGGTCGGGGAGCAAGACGGGGCGTCCGGTATACAGAGTTGTTTCCCTGTGAGCCAGGCTGCGGTGAAGATGTAGGGGACCACTTTCACCTTGAGGCGTGGATTCTCAATGGCATCTAGGGTGTAGTGGTTGAGAATCAGTATCAGGAGGCGATGGTCAATCATCAAGGTGAAATGTTGAAGTCCAGACAGGTATAGGCGGCACTTAGACATGGCCCAAGCGACTGCAGGTAGCTCCAGTTCTATGGTGGCATAGCGAGTTTCTGTGTCCGAGAGAAACCAAGAGCCACATTGGACGAGATGCATCTGACCGTGGCCGTTATCTTGAAGTAGGGCATAGCCTAGTCTGAAAAGGTGTGAGGCGTCTGTTTGCAGGATCACAGGCGAGGCTGGGTTGAAGGGTGCCAGGACAGGTGGTGAAGTCAGAGCTGCCTTGATCTTCTTGAATGCTTGCTCATGGTCAGGGGTCCAGATGAAGGAGCGTTTGGGGCTCATGAGCAGGCATAAGGGCTGTGCTGCTGCTGATATGTCTGGAGTGAAGTCGGCGAGTTGATTGACGAGACCCATAAATGACCTGAGGTCTGTGATGTTGGAAGGTGTAGGGAAGCCACGTATAGGGTATACCTTGTCAGGGTCTGCTGCGATGCCGTCGGATGATAGGATGTAGCCACAGAAGTTAACCTGAGGGGCAGCTACGGTGAACTCTTCCTTGTTGAGGGTGATGCCCTACTGACGGCACCTGGTCAGCATTTGGTGTATGTGTCGTAGGTGGGAAGGGAGATCTTCGTTGAACAGAAGGCTGTCATCTACGACCTTCACACAGTTGGAGATGCCTTGTAGGGCCATATCTCCACGAAGACAGTAGGCATCACCTGTTGCCAAAAATCCCATCAGGCCACGACAGTGCTGAAACCTTCCATGCGGAGTTATGAACACAGTCAGATGGTGGTCCTCGTCCACTAACTCCATCTGCCAGTAGCCATGTAGGGCGTCTGCTGTGGTGAAGTACTTCTCAGTAGGAGAGATGTTGCGGATGGCGTTGTGAGGCGTGGGCAATGGATGTGTAGGATAGGCGACCTGAGAGTTTAGGTTGGTGTGATCCACAGTGATGCGGACACCTTTTGCCTTGGGTACCAGGACCATGGGGCATCACCATTCGGAGGGTTCATCGCCTGCAGGCGTGATGATTCCTTGTTGTACTAGGGAGTCGAGTTCTTCTTTCACTTGATCCCTGAGGGCGAACGGAATGGGCCTAGGTGTATGTACAGCGAAAGGTGTAGCGCTGGGTTTCAGGTGGATCCACATTGGAGGACCTGCCATTTTCTTTAGAGGCTGAGTCTGCAGATCTACCTTGGAGACGAGGACGTCACTGAAGTGGTGGAGAAAATAGTCCTTGGCAGCTGCGGGTGATGTCATGGAGGAGGCAGGAATCTGGGCACATCTGTAGACATGTGTAACCTTGAGGATGGGCTTTGGGAAGTCTGGTGGTACTACGGCGAGGGCTCGTAAATGTCCACGGGAGAGGAGGGCAGTCTGGATACCCTCGTGAACATGTATGGTGGCTAGGCATGACCTGTTGCCAAGGTGAAGTGTTGCCTGGAAACATCCCATAGCTGGCGTCATGGAGGATCCATCCGCTGTTAAGACGTCCATCATAGGTGGAAGTGAAAGTCTTGACCGGGGTATGTGGAGTACATCCAAGTGTGTGGTGCCAATCACTGTGATGTCTGCACCTGTGTTGAGGATTATCTGGAAACGTGATGAGATGTCACGGAAGGACAGGGAGACAGTGACAGGTGTGGGGGACTCGTTATCTGAGGTGGCACCCACCAGACGGCAGGCGTTGTGTAACTTGGTAGATGATGAAGGGCGAGGTCCACTTGAGCGTGAAGATGAGGCTGGAGACCCAGTCCAATTCGTCATGGTAGACCTGCACATCTTAGCAAAGTGTCCCTATTTCTGGCAGGCAGTGCACTGGGCATCCTTAGCAGGGCATTCCTGGGTGTGGGGCCAATGACCTGTGCGTCCACAGTTTTTGCAGGTGGCATAAGTGGCTGGGCACTGTCCGAAGTCGTGCCTGCGAAAGCAGTATTGACAGGGGGCACTGTTGGTTGATCGCTGGTCTGGAGAACAATGAGAAGTCTTCTTCTGTTGGCGCTAGTTCCTCTTGTATGAAGATACTGCACTGATCTGGCTGGGAGCAGATGCAATGACTGATGCAGTCGCTTGTGTAGACTCGTAAGAGCGGCAGCAGGTCACAAAGTCTGCGAGGGTGGATGAGGGTTGGAGGGGGATAAGGCGTATTAAGTCTTCGTCCCTCACGCCCATCAAAATTACCATCTGCAATTGCTGTTCAGTGCAGGATGTGGGGTTGCCAGTGCATAAATTAACTTCATCGGTGAGATCCTTGAGACGTGCATAGTAGTCTACAAACGATTTTCCCACAGCTTGTTTAAGGACAACAAGTCCCTGTGGCGTAAGGCTTCATTTCTGAGGGTGTGAAAGTGCTTCTGTTGGGCATCCAACACCTCTGTGAGGGAGAGTGATGTGTCATGAGGGATGCCCAGTGTATGCATAAGCAGGCACTGAATGTCCAGGGAGATGCAAGTCCTCAGGTGGATCAGCTGGGCAGTTTGATGCAGGCTGTCAAGTCCATATAAGCCTGCATGGTCTTCAAAACAGAGCCTCCATTGGCGAAACACTTGATACATTGCATACTGATGTAGAAGAGGAGGGGG
>JAYMFT010267996.1:0-10668 GCA_038088735.1 Panulirus argus
ACTGTGTTGCCTCCAAACATTGCCGTTCCATTCACAGCAACACTGTGTTGCCTCCAAACATTGCCATTCCATCCACAGGAACACTGTGTTGCCTCCAAACATTGCCGTTCCATCCACAGCAACAATGTGTTGCCTCCAAACATTGTCGTTCCATCCACAGCAACACTGTGTTGCCTCCAAATATTGCCATTCCATCCACAAAAACAATGTTGCCTCCAAACATTGCCGTTCCACCCACAGCAACACTGTGTTGTCTCCAAACATTGCCATTCCATCCACAGGAACACTGTGTTGCCTCCAAACATTGCCATTCCATTCACAGCAACATTGAGTTGCCTCCAAACATTGCCGTTCCATCCACAGCAACACTGTGTTGCCTTTAAACATTGCCGTTCCAACCAAATCAACACTGTGTTGTTTCCAAACACTGCCGTTCCATTTACACCAACACTGTGTTGCCTCCAAACATTGCCATTCCATCCACAAAAACACTGTGTTGCCTCCAAACATTGCCGTTCCATTCACAGCAACACTGTGTTGCCTCCAAACATTGCCATTCCATCCACAAAAACACTGTGTTACCTCCAAACACTGCTGTTCCATCCACAGCAACACTGTGTTGCTTCCAAACATTGCCGTTCCATCCACAGCAACAGCGTTGCCTCCAAACATTGCCGTTCCATCCACAGCAACACTATTGCCTCCAAATATTGCCATTTCATGTACAACAACATGTTGCTTGTATTCCAAACATTACCATTCCAACCACAGCAACAATGCTTCTCGCCAAACACTGCCGTTCCACCCACAGCAACACTGTATTGCTTGCCTCCAAACATTGCCGTTCCACCCACAGCAACATTGAATCGCTTCTACCCAAACACTACCGTTCCACACACCGCAAAACTGTATTCCTTGCCTCCAAACATTGCCGATCCATTCAGAGCTTGTCTCCATACATTGCCGTTCCACCCACAGTAACACTTTATTGCCTGCCTCCTAACATTTCCTTTCCACCCAAAGCAACACTGTGTTGCCTGCATCCAAACATTTCCGTTCCATCCACAGCAACAAAACATATGTATTACTTCATCTGAACATTGCCGTTTCACACAGAGCAACGATATATTTCTTGCCTCCAATCATTGCCGCTCCACCAGAAACACTGTTACTTGCCTCCAAACATTTCCGTCCCACCCAGCAAAACTGTTTTGCTTGCCTTCAACCATTGCCATTCCACACATAACCACACTGTATTGCTTATCTCCAAACGCTGCCGTTTCACCCACAGCAACACTGTAATGCTTGCCTTCGAACATTGCCTTTCCATCCACAGCAACACTGTGATGCTTGCGCCCAAACATTTCCGTTCCACGCAAAGTAAAAATGTGTTGCTTGCCTCTAAACGTCGTTTCCACTCACAGCAACATTGCTGCCTGCCTTTAAACATTGCCGTTCCACCTACAACAACATTGTATTGCCTCCCTCCAAACATAGCCGTTTCACCCACAGCAACACCGTATTGACTGCCTGGAAAATTGCCGTTCCACTTAAAACAACACTGCATTGCTTGTCCCCAAACGTTGCCGTTCCACTAAAATCAACACCGTTGCTTGCCTCTACATTGCCGTTCCACCTAAAGCAACACTGTATTGTGTCTCGAAACACTGCTGTTCTACCCAGATCAACACTTTATTGCCTGTTTACAAAAATTACCGTTCCACCCACAGCAACATCGTATTACTTGTCTACAAACAATGCTGTTCCACCCACAACAACGCTGCGTTGCTTGAATCCAAACATTTCTGTTCCATCCACAGCAAAACTGTGTTGCTTGCCTCCAAACATTGTCGTTTCCACCTACAGCAGGTATTGCTTGAATCCAAACATTGGCGTTCCACCCAAAGCAACACTATTGCTTATCTCTAAAAAAGATACAGTTCTACGCACAGCGACACTATTGCTTGCCACCAATCATTGCCGTTCCATGCATAGCAACTATGTATTGCTTGTCTCGAAACATTAGTTCCATCCACAGCAAAACTGTGTTGCTTGCCTATAAACATTTCCGTTCCACCCACAGCAACACTGTGATACTTGCCTCCAAACTGTCATTTCCACCCACTGCAACACTATTACTTGCCTCCAAACTTTGCCGTTCCACCAACAGCAACACTGTGTTTCTTGCCTTCAAACACTGCCGCTCCATCCACAGCAACAATGTGTTGCTTACCTCCAAAGAATGCCATTCCACCGAAAGCAACACTATTGCTTGTTTCTAAAAATGCCGTTCCACTCACAGCAATACTTTGTTGCTTGCCACCAATCATTGCCGTTCCACACACAGCAACACTGTATTGCTTGCCTCCAAACATCACCGTTCCACCCACAGCAAACTGTGTTGCTTGCCTATTAACATTTCCGTTCCACTCACAGCAACACTGTGATGCTTGCCTCCGTACATTGTTGTTTCCTCCCACAGCAACACTGTATTGCTTGTCTCCAAACTTTGCCGTTCCACCCACAGCAACATTGTCGCTTGCCTTCAAACACCGCCGCTCCATCCACAGCAACAATATGGTGCTTGCCTCCAAATACTGCTCTTCCACCTACAGCAAACTGTATTGTTTGACTTCAAACATTGCCACTCCACCCACAGCAGCACTATATAGTTTGTCTCCAAACATTGCTGTTCCATACACAGCAACAGTGTATTGTCTCTAAATATTGCCGTTCTACTAACAGCAACACTGTACTGCCTGCCTGCCAACATTGCCGTTCCACCCACTGCAACATTGTATTGCCTGCCTCCCAACATTGCCGATCCACCACCAACAACAATGTATTGCTTGCTCAAAAAATATTGCTGTTCCACCCACAGCAACATTTGCCTGCCTCCAAACATTTCCGTTCCACCCACAGCAACACTGTACTGCTTGTCTCAAAACATTGTCGTTTCACCTAGAGCAAAGCTGTGATTCTTGCCTCCAAACATTGTCATTTCCACTCACAGCAACAATGTATTGCTTGCCTCCAAACACTGTCGTTCCATCCACGGCAACAGTGTTGCTTACCTTCAAACATTGCCGTTTCATCCATAGCAACTATGTTGCTTGCCTCCAAACATTGCCATTCCACCCACAGCAACACTGTACTGCTTGTCTCCAAACATTGCCGTTCTACCCACAGCATCACTGTGTTGCTTGCCTCTAAACATTGCCGTTCCAACCAATAGCAACAATGGGTTGTTTGCCTCCAAACAATGCGATTCCACCCAAAGCAAAACTGTATAGCTTGTTTCCAAACATTACTGTTCCATACACAGCAACACTTTATAATCTCTAAACATTGTCGTTCTACCCACAGCAACACTCTTTCTCTCCAAACATTGCCGTTCTACCCACAGCAACACTGTATCGCTTGTCTCCAAACAATGTCGTTCCACCCACAGCAACACTGTCTCTCCCCAAACATTGCCGTTTCATCCACAGCAACACTTTCTCGCCAAACATTGCCGTTCCACCTACAACAACACTACTGCTTGTCTCCGGTCATTGCCGTTCTACCCACAGCAACACTTTATCGCCAAACATTGCCGTTCCACCCACATCAACACTATTGCTTGTCACCAAACATTGCCGTTCCACCCACAGTAACAATATTGCTTGCCTCCAAACAGTGCCGTTCCACCCACAACACTGTAGTGCATGTCTCCAAACATTGCCGTTCCATCAACAGCAACACTGTGTTGCCTCCAAACATTGCCGTTCCACCCAAAGTAACATTGTATTGCGTCTCCAAAAATTGCCTTTCTACCCACGGCAACACTAATGCTTGTCTCCAAACGTTACCGTTCCACCCACAGCAACACTGTACTGCTTGCCTCCAATCATTGCCGCTCCAACCACAACAATATTGTATCACTTGTCTCTAATCACTGCCGATTCACACACAGCAACACTGTCTTACCTGTCTCCAAATACTGCCGATCTAACTATAGCAACACTGTATTGCTTGTCTCCAAACGTTACCGTTCCACCCACAGCAACATGGTATTGCTTGTCTCTAAACACTGCCGTTCCACCCACAGCAACACCGTATTGCTTGTTTCCATACATTGCCGTTCCACCCACAAGACTGTATTGCCTGTTTCCATACATTGCCGTTCCACCCACAGCAACACTGTATTGCTTGCCTGTAAACATTAAAATGTAGAGCACCATAACCCAGGCTCTGGCGTTTCCCATACGTTTTCCTTCACCAAAACAATATTGTGTGTGTTATTTCATCAAGATAACTTGAGTTGTGTATCGTTGTTGTTTCTCCTAATAGAAGCCTCACATTTCAAGAGGGAAACTTGACTCGTATACTGTTGAGAGCACTGCAGTCTAGATAGGATTCCCCCCATACCTCCCGAGTGGTTTGTGAACTTCACGCTTCTTAGGGTCAACGCAGAACAAAGAACAACAGGCTCTCAGGCGCAGCCTCGTATTATTATCTTCTCCCCGACTCGTATAGCACTATCTTACACTCGGTATGCATTTTCACCTCAGTCACCCGATCTGCAGAGCCAGTCCATGCCAGGTTCAGCCTTGATCTACTTTCCCTTCAAGTGACTCAATACTTCATGTCATCGATTACGGACATGCTGCTGGGGCCATGGTTCGAAACCACGGCCCACTCTGGTGATGGGGCAACGGGTGGTCCATAATTGCTGCTGCTGTTGGGGCCATGGTTCGAGACCACGACCCTGAGTGGTCATGGGGCAACGACCCGATCCATTACTACCGATTCTCCTGGGGCCATGGTTCGAAACCACGACCTTGTGTGGTGATGGGGTTGCTGCTGCTGGGGAATGGTCCGAAAGCACGTCCCAGCGCGGGATGGGTTCGCCATTAGTCCATTGCTGCTGTTGTTAAGGGCATTGTGGGAAAACTTGCAACGTATTTCATAAAGACAATATATTGTTCCAAAAATATTTTTCTCTCACACTTCCTTCCATTAGCTCGCTAAACAAGACGGCTGGATCTTTAAACACGATCCTTTGGGATGATGCCCTAGCTTCTGACCAGACCCTTAAGGATATGGTCGAAACCTAGTCCATCACACCCTACAGTGGACCCGTTCGACTAAATGGATTATTCACTCTTTTACTAACACAGCAGACACGATTTGTATATCATGAATGACACCTGTGATAACGTTTATCTGCGCAGATATTTAGAGGCTTATTATCAGTAACATTCATGCCTTATAGGGACATGACAAACTTGACATCAACTTCACACTCACCCCTTACGGTGATCCAGCTAGTCAGACTAACTTCTACTTACCTTACGTTGCTTTCAGAGGTCTTCCACCCCTACAGCTGGGTTAGGGAAGATATCTTACCTTACCTTACCTTACCTTACTTTACGTATACCTTAAGATAGTTTCGGAGGTCTTCCACCCCTACACATGGGTCTGGGACCTTATCTTACCTTACGTATACCTTACGATGGTTTCGGAGGTCTACCCCCTCAGATGGGTTTGGGAACATGCTGTCTGCAGAGTCTAACATAACTAAGACATTCTCAACGTGCAGTTTCAAAACAATCTCCTCTTAATGTTTTTCAAAGTTTCCTTGAGGAATCGCTCAGCCGAACAGAACTGTAATCTAAAATCTGTGCATTACAAGAAAGCTCAGATACTGAAATATTTTGTTCCCCGCAAAATTCGTTTAGAGAGCTTCAAGAAGAAGCCAATAGGAAGAGGCAAGCATTACCAGGGCTTTACTGGCGGGTGTGGGTGTGCGTGTGGGGAGGAGTGTTGGTGGGTAGGGGGGAGGGGGTAGTGGTGGAGGCCCAAGGCCGTCACGACGAGTGACGGGTATGGCAAGGTTGGGAGGCCGGCCAGCCATCAGTGCAAACAATGATGTGCTCAACCCAGCCAACATCCCTTCTCTTCCCCTCCCATACCAACAGTCAATAAGATCACTACATACACACCCTCAGTCTGCCCGCCCGGGAGGATGTGTACACAAGGCACTAACAATACGCACCCAAACAAACGTCCCACACGTATCAGAAATCCTTCACCATACACTTAAAATACTTATCGACTCTCTCGTCCGGTACAGATCTACACCTTCCCCTACGCAACCACTTCTGCTTCTCTCTAAACAGGAGAGGGGGTGAGGGGATAGGCGGGGAGAGAGAGTGAGGAGGGGGGGGGGGGTGATGGCGAGGGTTGGGGGCAGGCAGAACACAACACCAGCCGCAGGAGCAGGCCACCACCGTCACCTTGAGCTCATCAATAAACTTTGCGCCACAGGCACGCAACCCCCCTCCCCACCCCCCCCTCCCTCACAACCACCATAAAACCTGACATAACTCCCCCTCCCCTCCCCATCCTCATTACGACCCCCCCCTTCTATCACCCACCACTCATCCCCATCAACGCACCCATCTCCCGTCGTGTACACAACCCATCACCCTTACCCATTACTAACCACTATCTCTTCCTGACTCCACCCATCATCCCCTTAGCTCCCCTGCTCCCCACTCCCCAGTATTCCGCGCCCCGTCTCACCATCCTCCGTCCGCCCTAGCCTCGGCCTCCCCAAGCCGCAGGTCGAAGGGCCTGGGTGGGGCAAGTTTCCCCAAGCAACGCGTCACGAGGGGCGTCCCGTCCTGTCCATCACCCGAGCTGGTTGCTGGGTTGGGCCTCAGGCATACCATCTTCCAGGGTCATCAAGACCGTCAACGTCATGCTACATCCACCAGCCGAAAAATCTTTAACACTTTCTGAAGGTATTAAACATAATTCCAAGACGACGTACACTCTCACGATGCATGTGGCCCTTGCGACACCCAACCTCTCGTTGACGAGGCCACTGCCGCCCGCCCGTGCGCGCACACACACACACACACACAGCTCGCAGCTAGTGATCTACTAGTTACAGGTCTACAACCAACGCCTGTCGATCTGCTTATAACTAGTGAACTAGTTGTGTAAAATAACATCTGCTGACACTAGTGATTTCCTAGTTACAAGTGAACTCCTTCTGAAAGACAAAAGAAAAATTGGGGGGAAAAGCATAATATGAGACGAAAGGAAAAGAAAACGACTGAGCATAATGATCAACAGAATTAGCATATACGACCTACCCTTACGACAAGGTACAACTTACCCTTACGACAATGAATATCATAAACGAGTCAAGTTTTGAAGTCAGCCTGTAAGTGTTCATAAATCGGACCGCTTTCGACTCAGCTCTGTCAAATAAGGATGCAGAGCTAGAACCATCCCAGATGTGAGAGCAGTACTCCATACAAGGACGGATCAATCCTTTGTGCAGTAGAAGTTCTAATTTCTAAGCGGAAACGGAACAGACGAGAAAGCACAGATGCAAGTTAAGAGGCACACTCTTCCAGAATACGGGGATGGATGCCATTAGGACCATAAGCTTTGCTAGTGTCCAGAGAGAGAAGCACTCTTCGGACAGTTCGTAAAGAGATTATAAGAAGGGGCACAGGATTGGTAAGAGGAGCATCAGAGGGTGAGGGAATGTTAGAATCATCCAAGGTGGAGTTAAGAGGAGAAACGGCAGCCAAAGAGAGTTGCTTTGTCAACGGGAGAACGAAAAAGTGAAGGAAAGGCTGAGCGACAGAAGTTGTTAGCGGAAGACCAGAAAGGCCAATCAATGGATGACAAAGAGAGATTATCGCACTTCCATTGAATAAAAGAAAGCCTTGCGTCATGGGTAACGAACTTGCATTGATTACGAGCAGTGATAAATGTTGAATGGTAGTCGGAGGAAGGAGAGTTTTTCCATGTCTAATCTGCCTTGCCTGAATGGCCTCAGAACATGAACGGTTGAACCATGGATTGGATGAAGTAGTCCTGGAGGAAGATGGAATAAATGCTTCCATTCCCTCTGCTATGCGTTAGCCGGCGACATAAGCATCACCACATAAGAGACCGTAATTCATCCTAAGAAAGTCAGAACAGAATTTTCTTAAGTTATTCCAGTCAGCTTTGTTCAAGTGCCAATACTTTACGTTTAGAAGGGGATTCTGTAGGTGAAGGTGCCGTTAAAACAGATACATTTATGAGACTGTAGTCACAGGAAACAGGAGGGAGCGAGATTGTATTGTTACAGGAGACTGGTCATAGTGGTCAGGAATATGGGTGGGGTGGGAGATAATTTACTCTAGATCACTGAAACTGAAGAACGTGAGGGTTTCAATCCCCCCCCCCCCACACACACACCATCCGTATGGGAGGAATGCAACAATTCCCTATGGTGAACGTTGAAATCACTTAAGCAGATGATCCGGGCTTGCGAGTGAAAGAATGACACATTCTCATAGCGGAAGTCTACATAGCAGAAGAAAGATGAAAAAATTGTCGAATTTAGAGCGCAGTATGCAAAACAAACGAAAAGTGTGGTTGGTGGCAGACAGATCCTGAGCAAGAGAACATCAAAGTTTGGGGATTCAAAGTCCTCGAAGCGTGCAACAGGTGTGTTGATGTAGGAATAAGGACAGACACCACTTCTGAACAAGAATCGTGATTGGAGACTATAGCTGATATGAAAAAGAGGCTGATGAGAACATCATTAGACAATTGGGGTCTCAGAAAGAGGTAATATATTAGGAGAGATACTAGACAGATGGTGTTCGACAGAAGTAAGGTTACTGGAGAGACCATAAATGTTAGTATAGTGAATAGAAAGAGGCAAGTCTATCAGAGAGGGAAAGATCGTGGGAGGGGCCAGTACTACTGCTGTCTGAGCCCTTTCTTTCATTAGCAGTTGAGTCAAGCGAAAACCCGGAGATTCTTAGCACCCCATGATGCCGGGGACTAGGGGCCATAGGTTTGTTGGACTCTATCATGATTATATGTAAAAGCGATTGTGCTGATAGGAAATCGCAAGAAAACTTATGTGAAGAAAATAAGCAAGGTTCGAAAAGGTGTATGGTGCTTGTAGGAGAAAATGGCAGGAAAAGCCCGGTAGTCCCGTTTTGATGAGACAGAAAGTAAGACCAGCAATCCTGACATGGAGAATGTAAGATGGTTCCGGGCACCATTTTGACACTCTTCAGTCAGGACGGTAGTACCACCCTGGGTGGCTACTGTCAACAGCCTACTACTTAATGGGTTGCTCCAAGGGTAGGGGATGGGATAATCCTTGAGTTAGCCAGGGTATCAGGGGGGGCCAATACATTACCACCTGAGCCCTCCCTCTCATTGGCAGCAGAGTCTCACAAGAAAGTGCAGCCAGAGAAGTACATCTTAAATTTGCGTGGGTCGTGGGAAGGGCCATTACTGCGCTACACGAATCCTCCTCTCTTATTGGCAGCGGAGACACTATGTATATTACTCTAACTGTACCTACTGGGGGTATAGTATTACCCACTATCGCAGAATCGGGTCAGCATTCAATATCTCATTATTAACTCTATTCCCTTCATCATTTGGTCTTGCCAAGAAAATGGGCAAATCATTAATAAATGTGCATGAGGGTTAGTCGTCGTGTATCTCTTTTAAGTTCCCGGAGGTGTATGTGAGAGAGACTTGGGGGTCGACATCATTCCTAACCTATCGCAAAAGTTCTACAGTCAGAGGATAGTAGGCAAGCTGTCAGCTGGAAAATATTAGAACAGCATTCAAATACATGGATAAGGAAATATTAAACAAGCCGATCACATCCAAAATCAGGCCAAAACAAAAATAAGCTTGGTCACCGCACTTAAAGAAGAACAAAGAGCTAACAGATGGTACCAAAAGTAAGAGAGATGAGTTCCAGGGATAGGTTAAAAGCCTTAAATTTGTCCACTATTGATGAGAGAAGAGTTAGGGGTGATCCGATCATAACTTTTAAACCAGACTGATGGTGGAGACAGAACAAATCTTTGGAGAATGTAAGGATGGGACAATGAAAGGACATAACACGATATCAAACAAGGGACTCGTTTAAAAAACATATTAAAAAGTACATTGTATATATTGTATGAGTGGTGGATGAATGGAAGAAAATGACCTAGGATGCAGTAAATGCAGAAATCACAGAGAAGTTTAAAAAGTCGTACGACCGTAGAGAATGCTCAAGAGATGGTGCCCCGTGGCTGTAAAACTGCTTCTCATTGCAGTATAAATACATAATTATACAAATAAAGTAACATACACACACACACACATACGAATGATAACCACAAACGCAATTGCGCACCTGCCTCGATCACTTTCACAATACCTTTCACCCCGTAACTCTCTCTCTCTCTCTCTCTGGCGCCAGGGATATTCTTCATGCTGTTAAATGCCAAACACACGAGGAATTAGTCTAGAAACACAGCTTAACCAAACTGTTTAATAATAATTATATTTTTTCCCCCAGCGGCACGTGCTCAGGATACTTCACTGCGGCGACAAACAAGCAGATATTTTAGACATAAGCTTTCTGACAGCTTAGCTGGCCACTTGCCCAAGTTTAAGCTGCACATTTCGCTCACAGGGGTCGCTTGGTGTCTGAAGCCAAAGACAGCAGCGAAAATCTCCACATGCCATCTTCCCGTACACCAGCAATTATTTTTTCCCTTTAGTACAGTAATAATAAGATCCCGAGACAGGACTTTTATAGCTACTTATACATCCATATATATATATATATATATATATATATAT